>JAOBRC011133112.1:0-15930 GCA_027575255.1 Scolionema suvaense | reverse complement strand
AAGGCCTATATTCAGTCCAAGTTTCAGCTTCATACCTGTTCTGGTTTAGATTTTAACCAGGGGGGTAGTTTTTACCCCCCCTCCCCCGTGAAGCCAACGTACATAAAATGGCCCGTAAAGAATAGGGTTAAAGCACGCCTGTTAATTAAGGATTAAAGTCAGAAAGTTTAAAGGCAGAAAAATCGAGAGGGGGGGCACCCCCGGCGCAAATAGGGTTTATAATAAAACAGATATGAATAGCCAGTACAATATGCAAACAAAGGTAACTGTTCTGTCCTTCCAGCAAAAATGCCTACCTGCTGTCTGGTATCAACTAAACCACTAAAACACTCCCATCCTCATTCTTCCTTTACTCTTAGAGGGTCATCTAAGGCATGTACGTGCTTTTTAGCAGTGTTGGCGTGCTAGTCTCCAAGAAACTGGCTATTGAATGCTTCCACAGCAACGTGTACCGAGATGAGTCTTGTTACTAATGATTTATGCATGTTGATTCGATGCTCGTATACCAATTATTGAATGATGTATGTCAATTTCCAACGAATAGTCATTTGAAATTTATGATCTCCAGCTAAAAATGTAGTTAGCTTTATCAATTTCAATAACATGTACAGTTCTACCCATACGCCTCGTTTCTCCATTGATCTTCTTAATAGGGATTCGTGATTTTCAAGGAATGAAGGCATCTTCTTGCTTCGCCAACAATATGACCATCCTTTCAACACAACTCACTCGTAGCATAGTAAAAGGGTATTCATTCGTATATACCCTTCCCAGATGGATTTTCAAACATTTTGTTTTTCTGACAAAGCTCTTGGCCTAAAGAAAATAATGTATTTCTATTTAGGTCGAATCAATTCATACATTATGTTTGTTTCTACTACAGTAGTTGCCTTTCTCTTTCTACAGGCAGGCATCAAATTATTTTTGAAATGCACAATTTTTCTGCATCCACATTTCCAAGGTTAAAGCCGCAATTCCAAGGCCAAATGCGGCCCTAGAACGTCACGAATGATCGGACGCATTGAACAATACGAACACCAAGGGTCTAAAACAATTTCTGGATAGAAGTCTTGGTAATTTCATTTTTAATGCCAGTTTACACGTATCCATAATGTCAGATTTCATGTAAAATCTTGGACAAAAAAGTGCACAAAGTGCTATTTATGCAATATCAACAGACCGTTTTTTCATTTTTGTTCTCCCTCCTTACCCCCATTAGCAATGTTGTCTTTAAATTTCTATAAAATTGCGCCAAATGCAATAGCCTGTCTTAGAGACCTATGTTTGAGGGTACAGATCAATGTCCGACAAACTATATCCGACGTGCCTTTTTACAACCATTTTAGTTAGCTTCCGAGTAGGAACTGCTTAACTGATTTTCCTACATCTTTGTATGCGACGTGTACATGCTTTGACAGCAACTGGCGTTCTTTAATATCTACTGTTGCTCATCTCATTATGGGGTTTTTGAGGATGGACAGTATATGTATGGGCGTGGGAGGCTTCTGCTTCTTGAATCTCCAGGACGGGTATGAGCTAGAGACATAAACGTAGTTGAATGATTGAGCTTGATGGAAGAAACAAAAAGTGCAAAACCGCTCTCTGACGTCCACATACATTTTGTAGGGGTTATTTCATTTGAACCATTTTACCAATGTTTTGAGTAATTTTCTTAGGTTTTGAGTGTTTTTTGAGCCTCTAAATTCTCTAAAATGGCATGTTTTTTTCTTTTTGTTCAATTTTGCTCCATTCTGCCGTCACCAATCCCTTCCAAAACATTGCTGTATCTCGTGAACAATAAGAGATATCAACTAGCAGTTTGTTTTGAAAGTTTCCCAGACAAATTTTGGGACACGAACTTGTGCAAAAGCATTTTACGGTGAAAACAAGACACCAGGGCCAGAACTCCCCGATAAACACGCGCCTCTGCTTTAGTCAGACCTTTTTAAGGCTGCTGAATGCGAGCCGAAAAGAATACCACAAATGCTTACTATACCGTTCCTCCATGGGCGGGAAGTCCCATGAAACACACGTAAGGGCGTAAACCATGCCCTGTTGTCACAATTTTGCAGATCTGATCAACTTATCACAGAATCTATGTACCCTGTTAGTCTTGGACAAAGTATATGAACACATACTCCATATTCCGCGTTTTTCATCCTCCAAGAAAAGGAGTAATGTTATTATCCATAGGTATATGTGTTACTAGATTGAGGCGAAAACGGAACCATTAAGACTAGCAATCTTTACTTGACCATCTCACCTTATGGATACACACCCACTTGACTCGTATCTCACTCGCAAGGAACCCACTCTGATTTGTGACAGCCTGACGTGACGTTTGGAATGTCTGCTCTTTTAAATTTTGCTAGTTCGTGTCGCATAGTTGGCATAGCTGTAAAGCGCGTTCAATACGTCCTGTTTGTAGGACCCCTTATCATTACCCATGGCTTACAAAAGAGCCGAAAGTGTCTCAAAATTTATGGCCAAGGAGGAGATCTCTGAAATATTCCGATCTCCAGAAACCCGTATGATATCATTGTGAAGCGTATCCAAAAACAGGTTTGTGTGCAGTGATCAGGTTATCTGTAAAACACTTGCCATGGGGATTATCATACACCCTTTGTTAGTTTTGTCCACGTTTTCTAGGATTTGTGACTATTTAAAAGTCGAACCATACTCTGCTTAGGGTCAGTGTACATCCTTATTCGTTTTTGATGATTTCATCATTTTGTGCCAAACTAGGACGCAAAATATCCGTATTTTTGATGTTTTAGACTCAAATTGTTCCTTAGCTATAAAAAAAAAACCATGTTGTAGCTACAAAAAAACGGTTTATGTACTATGTCTCCCCCTTTTCTATCGATTCTGACAAATTTTCTCACACCTGTCCTTGGCACATCATCAATATCTAGGGAACTGCTAAACTGCGCATTTGGCTTATAAACGTTGCTTTTATACTGATAATAGCTTTCCCCAAACTGCAGCTTTTCATCTCTTATCGTTAGCTTGCTAGCTAAAAAAGTATGAAGGGGGGTAACTTCACTTCTCCCAGAAGATGGATAGAGGTAAAGCTTTAAAAGAACACCGTCACTCTGATTTTCATAGGTAGCAGATGATTGGTTCATCGCATGTATGAAGTTTTAGTCATTTTGATTTTTCGTACAGCAAACATTTCATTTCAAAGAGTTCCTATTTTACAGTCAAAATTCTCTCGGCAGTAATCTATGATCATACCCTAATTAGGGTATACTCCTGCAATGCAATACGCCTGGTCCCCACTGCTGTTTTCAGGTCCATGTCCAGGTCCACGTCCATGTCTGTATCTCAGTTCAGGTTCACGACCATGTCGTTAATACCCCCGGCATTGTGGTTCAAGTGTACTATGTTCCAATAGAGCCACGTATGATGATTGACATCCATCTTGTAAACTTCACAATAGTCTACCCATACAAACAGTCTTGGGTGCTGTAGATAAGTACACAAAGCACTTACGTTAACAGTTACGGTATTTGCTAATGACATCTGACACAACAAATCGCGACTTGGGACACGACTTGAGATTGAAAATTTTTCATTCTAAAGTCGTCCCAAGTCGTGTCTTCAAAACCGAACTGTCAATCATAGTTGCACCAAATGACCAGCAAATGACCACTACCGAGGGCATGACATCATGGTGCCCACTACCAGGCTACCAGGCTACGTCGCAAGTCGCATCTCAAGTCGCATCTCATGTCATGTCCTCTGGTGGGGACCAGGCTATACAGATGCCTGTACAATGATCAGCTGTCCTCATCTGCAACCAGGAGAATTATTTCACAAGTTGAATATTTTGACCAATGTTGTGTATTCGAAGGTTTTGTGACGACTAATAACAATTGATGGGTATTTTAAATACTGTTTGAAACCACCTTATGATCATACAGATCTCTCTGATGAATCAGCTGATAATCATACATCTCATTTGTGGAGAATACTACCGAGTCCTGCCGACTAATTGTGCAGCCTGGAATTTACACCTTTTCACAGTATCGTTATTGGATTTGTGCCCATTGTGAAAATTGTAAAATTGATGACATCAGCAAAATTTGACCAACCACTTTTGCGTTTTTCTACTACAAATTTCTGCGCACAAGGTATCTGCATCGGAATTAACCATCTGCAGGTCAAGAAAATCTGTAAAAAGATGGAAATTGATCTAGACCAGAATCACCAAATTCACAGAAAATGACGACATCATCTTCAGAAAAAACTGCTGATGTCAGCATAGTAATGATGCCATAAAATATAATTTTCGTGTCAACATGAAGTTTAAGTGTAGTTCTATATACCTGAGAAGTATCAACCTTGCACTGACGATTTTAGAGAGAGGGGGCGGAGGGGGGGGGGGGGTCACATTAACCCTCCCCCGACCATAGCTACAATATGTTGAGAATTCCCCCTTTCCCCTTTGTACAATGCTGACTTGAGCTTTCAGCCTCCACGTCGACTCTTTCCAGTGGGAAAGCAACATTGTATAGAAGGGGAGGGGTCTACAGGAATATGTTACGCTTTCGATGCTATCACCAACAGTAAATTCGCATAATTTTTTGACGGTATTGTGGCTCCAAAAGGCCCAACCCTTGTAGGGTTAAGATAGTATCAGGCGGCAGCTAAGCATGGGACAAAAACATAACAACAAATAATGACTTAAAAACACAAGTCAGATAGAAAACAAAAGAGTATACGTAATGAATTCACTTGTGGCAAGACAAATTCTTGCATTATCAAGGTGTTACAGACATTTGCATCAGGTCTAAAGTAAATAAAAACTGTATTCTTTATCAATTAGGTCAATTGCCTCTTTGGTTATGACTTTGGCACTTGTCACGCTGGCTGAAGTTGTTAGTTGGAAATGAAGATTATTAAAAGTTAAAACAAGTTATCATACATTGCTAATACATTGCTAATACATTGCTAATACATTGTTTGCATGTATGTTAAACATTTCTGAAAGGGATACATGAAAGAAAAACTCCAAGAAAAAAAATATTTTCGAAAAATTTTGGAGGCTTCATGTCTCGGTCAGAAAAACAATTCTGACATTTATAATTTTAAACTAGCTTCTGTCCAAAATTAAAAGGTCTGACAGTGCTGGTAATTACTGTATATTACTCTGAGATTTTATATTATTTTAACGTACTTGCTTCATGAGATATAGGTTTAGTTTAGTTTTCTATTGTTCAAAATGTTACATTTCAGTGAATCAAATGAAATTTACCTCGTTTTGTAAGCGCCAACTCACAACTAGTAACACATAACTCATGATATGACATTCCACTATATTACAATCTGATTTTTCTCTTCACTGTGGCAACTTGCCTAATGTTTGTCCTAGTAACTATACAATAAATTATAAAGACCCACGCATACAAAGTAGACACCCTGAATACTTAAGATTAAAAAAGAACTTTGTTTCATCATATACGAAATTTAGTTTCCCGAAATTAGGTCAAATTGAGATCCAGAGGTCAGAAGCTTCGATGGGAGGGGACCATTGTGACAGTCATTATTGATAACATTTTTGTATCCACAAGAACAGGAAAACTGTGAGCAGGATGCCAGGTGATATGCCTTGAGTACAGTAAAGGTTGCACGTTCGATGATATTCACTAAATGAAAAGGTCTATAACGTGGGGAGATGTTGGCGGCGTGACAACACTAGTGAAATATAAATTAGGGCGAAATGAAGTTGCAAAAAATCGAAATTCTCTACATAAACCTTGTTCATTTGCCTGCAAACATATATATCATTTTTTGTTGATAAATGATCAGAAGTTAGGCATAAATCCCCTGATAGTATCATGGACGTAAAATATTATTATACGTCCATGGTACTATAAACTAATGCCTACTGTTTGCATGCCGCCCAAGCAGGAATGGATTTTGAATCTGTTCATCCCGACAGAAATGCGACGTTCTTTCAAGTTGTGCATAGTTGGTTCATAATAGTTAACAGAGGACCGCACATGCCGAGAGCCGGGGCCGATTGCCCTCATCCCCTCATGTCAGAAAGATAAGCATTTAGCCAAATGTCTCTTGCGGATAAAGTCTGAACACGACAATGTCAGGTTGATGTTCAACGTAAGAAGGCACAGCCTACGTCACATATGCATGTTAAATATATGTATTTATCCATTGTTGCATAGGCGCATTACTTTAAACAAAACGTTTGGTAGCTTCCGAGTTTGCGGTTTTCGTACAATACAGATTTTATAAGGGGGCGCTTTCTTCTCATTATAACTCATAATATTGAAATGATGGCATGATTTCACCACTCGGCTCTCAAGCAATTTATGTTTATAGTCCAACGCAAGCTATATACATGAAACGCGACCACTATGTGCATTGATAAATTTGGTTCACTAAGGATGGGGGAAAGGGAGGTAGAACAGGGCAAAACAGCCAAGAAGACATGAAATAAGGCTAATCTACGCAGCAATAAATCTATGCCCTCATTACAAATTTTGAATATTTTTAGTTCTGGCTAGAACCTGTTCTTAGAATGATTTAAATTTCAGACAAATTTGAAACACTCACTTTCATAAAATTGTCTGTAAACAGAAAAGAGAGAAGCTATCTCAGGTTTCAACATTATAATGCAAGATTACTTCAACACGTAAAAATATTTTACGAAATTTAAATATAACTTATATACACGTACATCTGCCATTTATATAAATGCAATCCTCTAACTGAGCCATTTGCAGTTTGAACCTCTAAAATGTTTAAACACACCACACTTGCTACTACATGACCCAAAATCAGTCATTGTGTAGATGTAGACGAACGTGACGTTTTCAGTTCATGTGTTGACTCCCTTTTCTGTGTTCTTCGACATGGAAACATTCGACACAATATTTTTGTGGTGTATCGTCTTATAACAGCGTGACGAGCTGCATAAATAATTGGATTCACACACGAGTTGAGTAAAAGAAAAGGAAGAAGTATAGCTCCCATTTTACCATACTCAGCTCGTCTGCACATCATTTTCTCGTAATCGACCAGAGCGTAAATTATAACAACGAGGTGGTGAAAGGAATATGGCGATGTTAGCAGAAAAAATGTCATGAATGTAATAACAAACGTGGTAGTTACTTTTATATCCCGCTGTGTTCGCATCAAGCCAAGTTTTGAGTCTTGACATCGTCTTTGGAGTTCTTTGCGTTGCTTAAAAAGGCTTCGTATAGATACAGTATATAGGATACCAATCAGCACCATCGGTAGCACTTGTGTGCATGCCACATAGGTCAATCTTGTAACAGCACGAGCACCTGAGGTGGGTATAAATAGGACACATGCAAAGTCTTGGTCATCGCTGATGTCAGTGCGAAAAGCCATTTCGACGCCACTGGTTGCAATGGAGATAGCGTATATGAGGATTGTAATGAGAAGAACGACTTTCGTAGTGACTTTAGAAGAAAACGGGCGTATAATAGCTCTGGAAGAACAAGGAAAACAAACTTATCAATAAGCTTGGAAATCAAGTACAGTTTTAGGATATAGTCATAGTAAAATCCTTTTGAATTGTAGATTCGCTTTTATTTCATTATCACTCAGTGCTAGGCTTTACCGCATCCCTGCCCATGTTACCAAGGAATTTTGGCTTATCACTTGTAGCGGATTAGAGTCGGGAATTAGAGTTGGGATTATAAACGTTGATCTTGAGTGCACAAGACGACTGCCCTACTGATGAGCTATTCCAGAGCCCTAAAGGATATGGCAGATCTTGGTTGATCATTCCTCTGAGTGTAGCTGCTCTACTCTATTTACCAGATTGTTCCATACTGAACACTTCCGCGATTAAACCGAATGGATTAGGTGCTCTGACACAGTCTGGAGGATCCAATTCATCCAAGGCTGCCATAGGGTAGCTACATTTGGGATCCTAACGTTCCTATATACTGAAGCTTCTTTCTTTATTCCACGTTAAAGAGATAGAGAATGTCTTGTAGGAGAGAAAAATAGCAAACACCATAACATTTTGCATATTTCGCTTAAATCATCATACAACCTACTGTGTTCTACCATTGACGCCTCAGATTACAAGTTAATGTAAGATGGATTCATGATAGTTGATTGAGGTAGGGGGCCTGACAGTTGACTCTATTCCGTATAGGATCCACTGGGCTTTCTGCATGTGTTAGAAGGATTGTTGACTCTTGCCCCCTAATTCCTAGAGCTATAGCTATGACCGAACATGGTGTGGGAATGCAGTGCAAATGCATTGGTTTAATCATAATCAGCAGACAGTGCCTAAACTTTGCATGATTAACCATTTTGATGTAAATTTGCTTTATAATGTAATAGATCCTAATTTATTAAAAATAGCCTACAAATTCCAAACTTCTTTATTTTCATACTTTTCAAATTCAGAAAGTTGGTTGCATTTCATGTAACGAAAGTGCAATATCTTGGGAACGAGTGGCCTTAATTCATCAAATTCGGAAATTTTGTAGAACTAAATAGTTTGGGTACACCTCCGTTATGAACGATCTGTCTTTTTTGGTCGGCAAAGAGTTTCACTTTCATAGCTGCTCTATAAAGGAAGTTATTACCGGTGGACACAAAAGCCCCCCCCCCCCATCACTAATCCAAAAAATCCCACCTGGCATAGGGTTAAAACGGAGAAGAATATAGTTTTCCATACCTTGTTCGTTCAACAGCTATAGCGACTAAAGTAAGAGATGAAGCTTGAAGAAAGACATGCCCGAGCAGGTGGATAGCTTTGCACCACACCAAAGAGACACCAGTTTTCAAAACGAACATCAACAGGCTCAATACACTACTGAGAATGTCAGTGAAAGCTAGCGAACATATGAAGTCATCTCCAGGTCCCAACTTCTTTTGCTTCGTCATTAAGATATATATGACTATAGTGTTCCCAAGGAAACCAACTACAACTGTGAATATAGACAGAGATGAATGGAGCCAAATTATCCAATCAGTGGCGTACTTGAGAGTGAAATCTTCTGCACGTGAATTATCTTTCTTATATTTTAGACAAAACCATCGGTCGAATTCCATGGAGATGGTATTATCCTCCTCAATGCAACACCTCCGACTTGTGTGGACTGAAGTGTTATTATGAGAAAGAGTGCATGCCATACATTCACCTGCGATGGAAAAATTGACGAAGTTAGAGCATGGGCTATTATCCACTTTCAGAAGTCGAGAACATGACCAGGTCTGCAATCCTTTGATAAGTGCCACGCACTCCTCCCACACAGTCCAATTGCTATGAGCGTCGTAATATGCACCTTCTTTACAATCCAAATACGTTCGAGCCAGATACGTTGCCATATGTTGTGAGATATTTGCGTCACGTGACAGATCTCCTGACATAACTGTGCAATTCGGACAACTTAAATCCCATGTATAATAACTATTCATTCCAGTTCCACTGCAATATGTTACTGACACACATGAGATGATGAAAGTGGTAACTGTGAGCATACACAGACGCATCTTTGTACGTAGGGCTGGCATATGAAGAAGTATATACAAATATTATCTTCGATTCGTACTGCACGCTTCAGGCTTTCCTCAACCTGCATCCATTCACAAAGAGGTTATGACTGCGGCTTTTGTATGTTCCAAACATTCTCATCTTTATGCAGCAAACCATCTGCAATAGAAGTTACATCGTCACATAATTACTACAAAGTGACTGCGTATATAAACTCATGTAAAGAAATCCTAGAAACAAGGCACAGCTACAATAACTAATTGCTTGAAACTTATCTCTGCGAATTATTCATAGACAAAAAGATTAGAGAAAGCTTATCTTCGCAATTGGTTTCACTGAATTTGTCCTAAGAACAAGGAGCGTTTGCAATAAATCTTAATATGTAAAAAATAATCATGGTATAGTAACTTCATCAATAAGGAGATTAGTTATTTCAAGTATTTTAAGGGTTAAAAGGCTAGATAAATCACAGGCCTGGCACTTACTCATTTGCCATAGAAAATGCATTGAAATCGGCATCCTTTGTAAAATTGATGTTGGGTGTCTAGATATAGGTAAAGGTTGCAGCTGGGCGAAAAAGCTCATGAAAGTCTTTATTTGGAGGTAGGTAGTAAATATTTTTTCCTACAATTCAGCAAGATTTGATATTGTAAACGTTAAGTGGCTCTTGGGTAGTGTATTAACAATACACTTAAGCAATTTCGTAGTTTTATTTCAATTTTGTTCAAATAACAAGGATTGAGTATTAGTAACTTTTAAGAAGGGCTCGTTGATGACTAAAAGTCCTTGTTTTTCCGTTGAAAAATTATAGATTATGAAAAACCATTCGATTTTTGAAAACCACCTATACATTCCCTTGCGTATGCAAATATCTAACTCATAATATCCCCAAGGCAAAACACTTTTCCTCAAAGTAGCTTTTCTACGTAAGAGCATGGAATGTGCTTAATCTCAGGTGCACCAGCTAACATGAGCCTCGAAGGATGATGGGGAAAATACTGAAAGTGCCCCAAGCTCTGACTCATTTGTATAAGGACAACAGGATACAATGGAGAATTTAGCTGGTAAAAAAGTACGATATTCCTTGAAATATCAAATTGTCAGACTTTCAATTAGCTGCTTAAAATAGGCTTTGCAGATACTGCTATCCTTACTTTCATCTAGGAAAACATCCCCTCCAGTTTAGCGTCAGGATATATTGAAACTGAACATGCATGAGGCAGCCCCAACGTGAATTCACATGTCACATGACATTGAATCTTAACCTAAGATTCTGAAAAAGCTTTTTAGGTAAAGCAAGAAAAACGTACTTTGAATATAGTTGTCGCTTAGAGTGAATATTAGAGAAATTGAGCCGTGGCCATATTAAAAAGAGAAGATTCTCTCTGCTTAATATTTGCCAATTTTGAAGTGGTAGTAAACGTAGCGCGATCATGTTACGTACGTAGCAAGGGTACTCTATGACACTCTGAGAAATATTAATCAAGTATGCTTAAATATTCAGTTGTATACTTCTAGCTGCCGTCACATTATTCCTCGATGATTTTTCATACAAGAACATTTGATAAACAACTCTATCATTCTGCATTTTGTACTCAACGTGTTTGCCGCAAAAAAACTGCTGTCGAAGTTGGGAAAACTAGTTTTCTACTCTATATACTTTTCATCGTCGTGATCCATCTTGAACTGTGCGACAAGGGTGTTTCTAGTTAGTTATGCCACAATTATGTTGAAAACAATACCTATTTCCGAAGTTCTCATCTATATATACCCAGGTGTAGCTCTGACACAAATCTATTTAGAAGTCGGTTTTCTCGACTTTGCTAAATCAACAGCGTTTCCGTATGGGAAGAATTATGTTTCCTGTTCTCGGAAAACGTTTTTTCCAAACAAAGAGCGTAACCTCTAGCAAAAATGAGTGCACTTGAGAAAATGAATTCAGCGCAAACATTTGACATTTTGCTGTTTGCTGTTTCCACGTTAAGCCAATCTGATTGGGCACGTACTGTTTTGGAAGGATTTGCTCTCTCGTTTGATGTCCTAATGAGAGAAGCCGCATAAGATGCTATCATACGAGAGTGAGAGATTGCTTTACACAGGCAACGTAGAAGCCACTGCTCCAGTCATTTCAATCTGATGGGAACGGGATGGAAATCATGCATACAATAAAAATAATAATGACAGCTGCCATTCTGTGATGGTGTCATCGAAAATAAAAAAACTTTTTTTTATCAAAGCTGATATTTGTTTGTTGTTTAACTAATTGTTACCTTTCAATACCCAGGTGACGTTCGAGTTTTATTGAAGCCATGGTATGTTATGATGGTGGGCCTTTATAAAGTTGTGATGGCAATATATTGAGGCCATGGTATGTTATGATGGTGGGCCTTCATAAAGTTGTGATGGCAATATATTGAAGCCATGGTATGTTATGATGGTAGACCTTTATAAAGTTGTGATGGCAATATATTGAGGCCATGGTATGTTATGATGGTGGGCCTTTATAAAGTTGTGATGGCAATATATTGAAGCCATGGTATGTTATGATGGTGGGCCTTTATAAAGTTGTGATGGCAATATATTGAAGCCATGGTATGTTACGATGGTAGGCCTTTATAAAGTTGTGATGGCAATATATTGAAGCCATGGTATGTTATGATGGTGGGCCTTTATAAAGTTATGATGGCAATATATTGATGCCATGGTATGTTATGATGGTAGACCTTTATAAAGTTGTGATGGCAATATATTGAAGCCATGGTATCTTATGATGGTGGGCCTTTATAAAGTTGTGATGGCAATATAGGAACCTTAAACTGCGAACAACATAAATTTACCCATTTTTAAGCTGTAGATCTTTCAGGCTCCGGAATTACACGTAACCGAAAAAGATCCAATATAGAAGCAAAATACAACATGTTTGACAAACAGAACAACAACATAAAACACAGTTTTTATCAGCACAAAGCTTTTCAAATAAAGTCATCATCAGGTGTTGAAAAATGCCTGTCAGCTCCGTCTGGGTCTAGAATATAGTTTCATTGATCAGAGTAAACATATAAAACGCTTCCTTGCCACAGATGTGAAAAATGTTGCCACCAGAGTAGTAGTGTACCAAACCACGAAAGGGTTCCTTCGAATATACACAGATATCCTTTCAAAGAATGTATATACTTCTAGAGACTTCACCTATACTTCTCTTCAAAGTTTCATCAAAAACGAAAATGTTGTAGTTTGAGACAAAGATTCCTGTGTTTGTTATGATCAGAACTGATTATTTGAGAAAAATGCAATGCATCATTAACGAGGGCCATTCCAGAGTGTACAAAGTAGCGGATTATACAATTGTGAGCGATTAAAAACATATTCAAGACTTTCTATTCCGCAATCTTAGATCATATAAACAGTATATAGAAATGCGCCCCAAGACAAACCAGCCTGACAGATTGTATGGAACAGCAAAACCTCACAAGTTTGACACAGTCTTGCAGACATTAATATTCAGGAACTGAAGTTCAGACCAGTAATGGATCAAACAGACACACTTACATATAACGCATCCAAGGTGATATCAGCATACCTTCTGTGACAATGAATTTGTTCTCAAACATACTCTCTTTTTTCGCTGACTTGATTTCTAGTCTCCCTCCAATAGAAATAGACGAGATGGAAGTTTCGTACGATGTGGAATCATTATTTACTAATATGCCACCATACGACACTATTGAATACATAATTAATGAAATCTACATCTAACATGCTTTCAACAATCTGAGCGAAACCGATCTGGAAAAGACTTCTACATAAGGTTACTACTGGAAATATATTTAGTTTTAAAGGAAAACTCCGACCCAAAACTAAGGTCCTGGGCGCACTAGAATATGAACAAAATGTCATTAACGTATTCTCATTTGACTATAGCACTTTCGGTATAGCGTTACTCAAATGTGAGTTAAATTTGAATGACGAATGAACTTCAAATTAACTGTGGAGGAATAGCTGGGCGCACTACGCCATGACCATTACCGCTAATGATGGCCATCCCTTTGTTAGCTTTAAATCAGCCAGGTAGTAGACTCAAGTGCAGGTCATTTCGGCCGTTATTTCGAGTTATTCGGCCTGATGTGATGCTTCGAGGCAGTACTGCGGCATCTTTGAAGATATTCCAGAGATTTAACAACCGATAAAGTTAGTCAAATGTTGGGCGCACCAGACTAGCTTTGCACGAGCTGACTTCTATTGTTATGCTCGACGCTTTTTGTAAACAAACCAGCGTTATTCCGAGTTATTCCAGTTCAGTGCTCTGGAGCGCCCAGAACCTAAGTGACCCTAGTTCGAATCATAAATGATCCTATGATGATCTTTGAGTTCTATTTCCTACAACACACGTTTGTTTGGAAGACATGCAGAAAATTGTTGTTTCACATATCACCGTGCACTTCGGCACCAATTATTGGAAAGGTCTTTCGTCAAATAGTAGCCTCCTGACTCTAGCAGGTACTCATAGCATGTTTAGAAAATGATGCTGTGCGTCCCTCCAATTCTGAATTATACAAGCGATTTGTACATAATATATATTTTTTAGCCAGCCAAAGAGCTTTGATGATAACTTGTTGGTACTAAATAATAAATAAATGAATTTGCAAATAAATTTGACGGCTGAAGTAGCCCCATCCCGTTTTCTTGACACCCAACTCATCCCTATGGCTGATGGTTTCTATAATACACAAGTGCACAGAAAATCAGTTATCAGTTAGCGGTGCATTGGTCTTCCAAGATCCCAAAGAAATACAAACGAAACGTTATAAAAGCAGATTTACGTAGAGCTAAGAAGTTATCCAGTGATCTCAGTTTATAAATAGAAAGAATTAGAAATAAATTAAGACAAGCCGACTTTCTATTGAATTTTGCCAATAGTGTAATCCGGGACTTCCTTAATCACTGGCGAAACAATTATACCACCTGCCCTATTTGGAGAGAGAATGTTCCTTATGATCGAACTTCCTTTCTGCGAAAAGACTGAAAATATTCCTGCCCACTTTATCCAATACGATGACCTGTTCATGAGGGGGGATGTCTTTCATTGACTCCTTGACTTGCAAATTGATCTTCATGCGTAAAAAGGACTCCAGAAAGTGTAGATACTGCATACCAGGTTTAAACGTAATGCAGCAGCATATTTAACGAGGGCGAACTTCATCCAGCTAATCGCAGAGACCGTACTTGACGTTATCATGAAGTTCGGGAAACAATGAATTTTCTCAGATTTAGTGTACCCTCGATAAAGATCTGTAAACAGGTACCTGTTCTCCTCAGAACCTCCTAAACTACCTTTTTATGATTTTCAGAGAGAAAAAAGGGGCACTTTCTCGCAAATTGCTTTAAACAATAGAATTTCATGGACAATGGTCCACCTGTGCAGAATGTTTTTTTCATTCCAAAATGTTGCTAAATAACTTTTATGAAAAGCCACAAAGTTTCATTGTGACTGGCAATGATACTTAGCATCGACAAGCATAAAAAGACCTGTGTAACACCTTCAGCGCATTCAGACGAGATGAGAACAATGCGTGCGAACTCCAAACACCGCTTATCAAATTACTAACTGCGTAGTGTCCATACAAATCGCCAGCTAGTATTTTGGCTGGCTGTATGGGAAAGTTGTATTGTGCTTATCAGGAACACTCAGGTTTGCTACCGTAAAGCACTAGTTCCATTCTCAGTTTGTCAGTCTGTTTAAGCGACTCGTGTGTCGTGGCTCTTGTTAAGAATGGGACTACACTAGTCTAGCATCCACTCAACCGACAACAAGCAGGACAGAAACATAGATTTACCACTTAACCCAACGAGGAATATGCATCCACCCAGTCAACAAGAATCTGGGCAGGATGGCGCACTACGATCGACTTATTATTGGGTAAAGACAATATCCAAACTGAGTCCAAATTTTCTTATTGATTATTTGCAACCAGTCACAGCATAGTTTTTTATACTTAGCCAGAGTAAAATATGAACACAGCAGATGACTGGTCCATCCGATCTTGATCCACAGGGAAATCTCGTCCTTGAGTACTTGCTGCCTTTTATACAAACCTGTTTTGGAAGTCTTACTAATTTTACGTCTAGATCAGACAGTCCAAATAAAGTCTGAGTAATTGAAAACACAAAAGCGCGAGGACAGCCTCCCCACCAAAAATAGGAGTTATTTGTATGTATGTACCATTAAAATCTTCGAACAGCAATTCATCATTACAATGACTAGCTGGCTGCATGCCAGAACATGGCATTAGCTGGAATTTTGAATTGTGTAGTTTCCTTATACTGAGTACGGTAGCATAAGTTTTGTTTCCCGTTCGTCACTTGATTTGAAGGAGTGATGGGATTTGGAGAGGGCTTCCAAAATCGAAAAACCTCTTGCTTTA
>JAOBRC011132001.1:0-15930 GCA_027575255.1 Scolionema suvaense | reverse complement strand
TATGGCGTTCAGTCTAATAAATGGCCTCCATACTAAGGATTTAACCCTTTCCTCATACTGCCCCCCACTTAACTTTTATGAACATCTTTTTTAACGACTGCAGTGAGAGTTGTGAAAATTCGTGTCTTTTCCTAGAATTTATTCTGGAGTACATTTCTCAAAAAGATTTTCTTTTTGGGGGGTGCCACCCGCTAAGCGTGCCGACCTCATTGTCATTGTGGGTGGGCTAAATTTGACTGGAGGAAAACGGCTGAAAATAATGCTAAAAACCAATCTTTGGAGCAGTGTACTATTATATTGATAGTGCAAATGATACGAAACGTCATTATTTTTTGCTGGAACGTACTTTTATGCCAATTTTCGAAAATCGACGTTTTTGGCATTTTTAAAGCACGTGACGTAACTTTGATGACGTCAGCCAAGATCGAATGATGTCATCGATGAAATTATTGTCCCAAATTATTTGTACAATGACGTACTCTATATCTGTCAAGTTTCATTAACACAGATTTTCAAGCTATGGAGTTATATTGCCCCCCCCCCCCTTACCTTCAGGACCACCACCGCCAAAATGGCCTGATGGGTTGACCTATTTTATCGCATAAACAAATTCACACTTTGGCATTCAGAAATTACCCAGAAGTTCCAGTAAGAGGAACAAGATGTGTTGATGTCATCAAATGTTACATCCCAAATTTTTTTTCAGTGAAATTCGATGGAACACTAAATTTTGTGAAAAGTCATGAGATATGAACACAAGATCTTTTACCATTCAGAAGATATTAAGCAAGTTTTCCAAGGGGGGAATGATTTATTCCCACACACCCCCGACATACAATCACTGCCAAAAGTCTTCGCCAAAATCAGCGTCATTTTCTTCAACTAGCACGTCGAATGCTATTAGAGCTGTCATTTGATTCTGTCCAGTAGATAAAATCGTACGAAGTCCAAGAAAATATGCTATTTCATATGAGTTTTTTTCTTGCGTTGAATGCCATGCGAAGATGGAATCTCAGAGCAATGTTCGATCATCTTAAAGCCCTGAGGTGCTTAATACAACAAGGAGTATAAATATTCGACGGAATGGGTTAGAAAATTTCTGAAAATCTGCTTAACCTTATCCAGACTGGTGGAGGGCTAGAATGCCGGCGGCAGGAAACTTTCTTTGATATCTCTGGAACGACTAATGCTAAAACCTTGAAATTTGGTGACCTTTTCCTAAACGTTTGTGCTGCTGTGAATGGCGACGAAACCTTTTTTAGTATGTTGTCTATTTTGGCCGTGACGTCATTTTTACAATTGTTTCACGATTTTTGATTCCCAACTTGTAAATTGATATCTCCTTAACCCTATTTTAACAGAACCTAATTAAAAAGACAGTAAATTTTTTTTACTTTATGATTTAGTGCTACAAATCCGACGATGTTTGGTCAGAAAAATTCAGAAATTTTCAAAAACTTTTGTAATTTATAATGGAAATAGCAAAGGTGTGGTCAGCTTTAGGCTCTTCTGCAAACGTTTTGAAAAAGTATGCATGGGTTTTATACCTATAGCACAACGAAAAAAGGCATATCCCCAAAGCGAAATAGGGTCTGAAATTCCCTATGCCAAATGAGGTTAATGTCTTCTATATCACAAGACAATACGGGCCTCAGATTTGGTCATCTCTAAGATAGAACTGCTTACTTTATAAATAAACCATTTATCAAAGCAAAATGTTATTGGTATCAAACTTCCATAAAAATTTTGCCCTTATTACAAAATCTGAACATCTTCTCTATAAAATGGCATCGTTGTTCTAAGTTTTTTTTTTTTGATAAAAGCTAGCAAGTTTTGTTCTTATTTCTTTGTTTTTAGGCAAATTGAAGCTCATGTTCTTAAAATTGTTCTTCTAAAAGGTAGAGTGTACTATTCAGCTAGAAATCTCTGAAAAATAAGCGAGATCATACGGCTCTTTTTGCACGAAACCAAGTACCCGTCGTAGTAGTAAGAGTTTCTTGAACCTTTCGGCGATTCACTAGGAACGTTTCTTGTTGGGTTTCGTAAAAATACCCAAGTCATTCTATGACTGTGCATCAAATATAAACAGCAGTAATAGAGATTCCTATTTGACTAATGCGTTCAGATTTCAGAAAAGTGCCAATATGCCTGATTTTGGGAAACAAATAATAACAATTCTTCTTTCCTTATTTAGTTCTTGCTTTTTGGTTTAGTAGTTTCTTAAATTTTGGGAGGCTGTACTAGTCGGTGTCTTATGAACGAGACAAGTTCCTTATAAAAAAAACGTGTACAATAGAAGAGACATGATGTCCTTTCCTGAGCTACAAAAATCGGCGAGTTCTAGAGATTTATGTAACTTTCGTCTTGGCAACAGATGTTTCCATCTTCCCATGTAGTCAAAAGCCCGAATGTAAGCAGGGGCCTTGTACTTGACGTATAGACCCACTAAAACCCCTAAACATGGATCTATATTTTCTCAAAGAGTACCTTAAAAGCAAAAAAGAAATGAAAGATACAACCCTGTACTTCAGTGATGCTTAGCCGATTTGCTAAAATCCCTCATTTTTTTGGACTCAACGCAATCTAATATTTTACCAATCAGGCATGCTTATGTTTTTCACATATCTCAACCTGTGATGCTTAGAAAAAAATGGTTTATTACAAATAATGCTCCTATTGCTTGAAAGCCAATGCACTTCTATCTTCACACAGCATTCATCTTCAAAGTTAAGTGGGCCACGACAAGCGCCAAGGCCAAGGTTGAGGCCGCAGTTTCCAAAACGTCAACAGAGTGTTGCGTCTCTGCTTTCAAGCTAGTGTTAAGGTCGGGATACACTATAACTTAGTTGCCGCAACCAAGCTACAACCAGGATACAACTCGTATCAACCCCTGCACGCGCCCACTAATGACCACTAACCACCGCGCCTGATTGGGCGACAGATTAGCGCCAACATTTTTGAAATCAAAACCGTTTTGATTTCTTGCGAGTTGGTAAGGCTTATCAGCCTGGTTTTCTAGATACAAACCACTGCCACAAAGCGCTTAATTAACGGAGTGCTCCTGGTCTCCTGCACAGGGGCTGGACAGCCATGGGAAGTGTTGAAAAATGCGTTTATTCCACAAGATACGTCAAGTTTCTGGCCAAGCTAAAGCTGGTTAGAATTGATATGCGCATCTGACGAAGGTGTTTAAGAAGAATCTTGTAAATCTTGCGTTGTTGATAGTTTTTTGAGAGCTAAAATAATCGGGTTACAGAAAACATTGTGACTAGTTGCAAGTCGAAGTGGCAGTGTATCCCGACCTTTACATAAACTCAATTACGTGGCTATGCCTACAACAGCAGAATAGGGTTTCTCTTCTTTGTCAGTTGCCACTGCAAGCAGTTTATTTATTGTTCAGAGGATTAGATTAGGCTTTGTTCATAGCAGCCGTATTATCTTTGGAAAGGCGTGCGTAAATCTGATATGTGGATGAGCGAGCTAGAGCAAACCAAGCCTCCAGGTAGACGCTCGTCGCGTCCACTGACCAGGAAGTACAACAGATGTAATATGAATGCAAAATTGCAAACTTCTAGCTGATATACTTTGCAAGAATCGTGAACTTTGAATTTTGATGGGACGAAAGGACGCTCTCGAAGTTGAAGCAGTACGTATAATGTTAGTTCTTTTGTTGTTTTTTCTAGGCTGTAGAATCTCGTCTGCATCTTGTGTTTCGTAGGGTAAGTGAAGTGTTTATTAATTGGGAGAACGCTTGGCCGACGAAATTTCGGTGTGGCCGAAAATAACAATACGCATTCTTATGCGTAAGTCGCAAAAAGTTTTTCGAGAGTTGATTACGCTTTTTGTGATTTTATGAGATGGCACTTTCATGTAACCCATAATTTAGATTCTTAACCACTGAAAGGAAGACCGTCAACAAGGAGTAAATGAACTGCAAAAATGAACGCTGTCACGGCATCTCCAACAAATATATGAGGGCGAGGAATGCGATTATGTAGCGAGATCCCACGAAAATGGCCCAGTTCATGCAGTAAATACAGGAAATGGAGAAAATGCATGTTTTTTTTTCTATAAGAAACCAAGCACCCGTGGTAGTAGTAACAAAAGTTGTAAAAGTTCCTTATTCAGTTTCTTAAATATCTCAAGAACATAATCAACAAAAAACGTTGGATGAACAATTTTCCGCTCCCTGGAACCAACCAAACAACGCATTCAAGTCATTACATGAATGTGCATCAAATAACAAGTGCTGTAACATCGGCCGCGGAGCGTAATTTAAAGTGGGGTGGGGGCAGATCATAGTTCGGATGCTTTTCGGCAACATTCTGTAGTAGTCATAATAGTAAAAAATTATACTTTGCGAAAAAGTGCTGGTACTAAAAGTTTCTTAAAATTTTTGAGATTTTACTAGGAAACGTTTCTTATCGGACGCCTTAAATATGAACGTTTCTGAAGAGCACAATAAACAAAGAAAGTTTAAACTGCTTTTCTTTTTTCTTGAACCAACTAACCAATGCATCCAAGATGTGCATTGAACAACAAATTCGTTAATAGTACTTCCTATGTGGCTAATACGTTCAGCTTTCAAGGACCTGTTAGTATATTTACTCGATAGGGAAACAAACAGTAGGATTTCTTGGTAGTAAATTTTGCCAGTTTCTTAATTGTGTTCTTGATTTTCTGTTTAGTAGTTGCAGTTTCTTAAATTTTGGCAGACTGCAGTAGTCGCTTTCATATATACGAGTTTCTTACAAAAAACATGAAATGATGTCTGATTTCAAGAATTGGTTGATGTTTGTCTACGTTGGGAAACAAACAGAACATTTCTTGTTTGCAAGACTCAAGAGTTTCTTAATTTTGTTCCTGCTTTCCTGTTCAGTAGTCAAAGTTTCTTAAATTGTTGGGAGGCTGAGGTATGTATTCCGTTTCTTATGAGCGAGTTCCTTACAAAAAGAACGTGTACCCAGTAATACAGGATATGTGTCGAATACGCTGTAGAGGAAATGTATTGTATTGAATAAGCAATAATACAGGAAATACGTAAGAAAAGATGCAGTCGTAGAGGAAATGCGTAAAATACGAAGAAACACAGGAAATTCGTAAAACACGCAGTAATAAAGGAAATGTTTATCTGTTTATTTTATTTTCATTAGTTTTTTTCTAGCATGATTGGGCGTGTTCAGCCAAGAAAGCGTTTTTTGAGATACTGTATGTCTGTCTTAGCATGCCTAATGTTGTCTTGAAGTTTCAAACCAAATATTTCAAAAATAAAAATGGAGTTATCTTCAAATACTTTTTTTAAAATTAAAAAAGGGGAAATTTTCTCGATAAATGGCTGCACCAAAACCGAACAGGTGCAGTCACAAATGTGAGACATGGATCATAACATATCTTCCCTAATCCTGCCAGGCCCGCGTTAGGAAACTTCCCACAGTATCTCTACAGATGTAGAAGACTCCACTTTTACTAGAATTTGGTCACCTTTCGAACAAGAGCCAAAAAAATTTCCAAACTCAATTTAGGCATGACGCTATCTATTGTTATCGCAGTTGGATGTCGGAAAATAACAGAAAGACAAGCATTTTAAATTTCTAGATGGGGTTTCACCCAAAATCAATAAAAAATGTTCATTTTAGTATCGGGGATGGTTTGAAATGATTTTAGGATGATCTGTATAAAACATACATAATTTTTCCAAACTCTGCACGAAATGCCCACTTGAAAAAAACTGCTGTTGAACGCTTTAACCGTATTCAGGGGGGTCTGACTCTGCCCTATTCAGGAGGGCACATCAAACTCCAATCGTGGACAAAATAATGAGAAAAAATCAACTGAGAATGTTGATCCCCCTTTCGCCCTTTATCAGTGTTGCTTGGACTTTTGGCAAATTCACACGTTTTTTCCAGTCTAACGTTACTTCAGAACCCCAGAAAGCTTTTTTCATTTATTCTGCACGAAACACCTCTTAAGTTTTATATCCGTGCTTCTCACATGAAGAACTGGTCATGATAACATATTAGATATGCCTCGTTTCAGTTTCGTAGAATTGATTAGTTACAGTTGACATCGTTGAATTCGGTTGACAAAGTGTCGACCACTGCCGAGATTCAACCGAATGGATAAAGCGCCACGACACAGTATCGAGGACGCCATTCTCTATGGCTGCACATGGTAGCTACATTAAGAGGAATGACCAACTAGTATCGGCCTTAAAGGAAAACTCCGACCCCAAAACAAGTTGCGCTCGTCTGATAAACATGGTCATGCAAATTCCAACCATCAGCTCCAAACTTAATTCTCTTGTCTCTGTGACGAGAAATACCTTTTTACAAATATATCACAAGAAGCCCGACAAGACGCCCACCGGCTACTGTGTACTTAGGTGCATGATGAGAAGCTGAGATTGCCGGTATGCGGTTCACGCGCTTCCATGGCAACCAGGTAATCTATTGATATGAAGCACAAAAGATGCATTGAAGTTATCATGCGCGTCCATGATGGCAGTTTGAATTGTGGCGGGAAACAGCGCGGAGAAGCAGGTAATGGCTGCCGAAGGTCAGGCTGGCTGGCTGAGAGTGAAATGATAAACTTTCAGATTTTGTTTAGACGAGTGTGTGTTATAGGAGATAGACCTCAGCATTGGTCATAGAATCGTTGTTTTATTCGACCTAGGGTCACTTAGTTTTGGGTCGGAGTTTTCCTTTAACCTTCAAGGCTCTGGAATGGCTCAGTGGAAGCCCTAAACCACCCTAAGCACAGGGACGAATCCTTTAACTTGAAGGTATATTTTGATGACTGCTGCTCTGCTAAGCAAAGATGATATCAATAGTGTATCAATTTCATATCGAACATAGAAATACGTATTATAAACAGGAAGAACATAACCCAAAAATTGGAAAGAAGGAAAGGTCAGCAAATTAGGCAAATATTTGGCGATGTCCAAGCCACGGGAATGATCTTTGAGGATGGTTAGGCATAGCCTAGGGGTAGTGCAGTTGTAGTTAGGGGTAGTTTAGGTGTGGTTATGGGTGGTTTAGGGGTGGCTTATGTGTGTTTAGGGGTATTCTAGGGTACTGCTCTTTTGATAGTGTGCCGTCATGTGTTATATTTTGCAGGTTCAGGCTAATTTTCTGTCCCTTGTGTACGAAAGCCATGATATTTGGTAACAACAATGGTTTTTGGTTACGTTTACCTCAGAACGAGTTTTTAAGCGTCATTTTGACCTAAGTTAAGAACGTTGAAGCCTTTGCCCGAATAGGTACACGTTTTTTCTATAAGAACAAAGTTTATAAGAACATAAGGCTTCAAAGCACCAAAATCCTAATTCAACGTTAGGAACATTAAAGCAAACACGAATTGTTGCTCTCAAGATGAACGTTCCTGACAAAAAAGTGTATAAAAATATGTAGTAGCTACAATGAGCGGTAAAAAATTTAATAAAGTTTCCTACTACAAATATGTAAGGCTCCTTAATCAAGAAATATAAGGAAACGTTCGCAAATCAACGAGTATCTGTGCAATAAATGAACACAAGAACAAACATGTTAGAACAAAACCTGGTTCAGGGCAAGGACATTGAACAACATTTGAAAAGAGAAACTCCATAGAAAACTTTTACTGCTCCCTTGCTTGGTTTCGTATATCCATAGTTATTCAACAGGAACATCAGCAAAAAAGAAAGTCAAACCCCTCAGTGCCCTTCTAAATGCATCCTGCTAGCGAAGCCGTTCATTTCAGCGCCAAGATATTGGCAAGAACGCAAGACGTGGTTGAATAAAGCTAGTTGCATGCAACCACCAACAGATACAATCCTTAATATTTATATCTGCAATTTCTAAAAAAATTGACTTTGTTTTCATTTCATTGTGAGAGTACATTAAGAGACATAGAATTTGCTTTGAACCAACTCGATGGCTACCAAATTTACAGTATGCAATGCTTAGCTGAAACGCATGATGTTGTAGGTCTATTCCACGCCCGAAAAGAAATTATAGACGTCCATCACAAAAAATATCGCAGAAATCGTTAGTGCAACACATAATCGTCTTTATAAGCAATGCCTTCATAAGCTACACCAGGCCAAAAATAGTTATAATCTAACCAAACACTAAGCACCACCCTGAGAGATTCTGTCGTCAAATCTAAGATTTTCCTACGTGTATTTTACAAGCGTTGTCAATGGAAAAAAACGTTTTCTTCACAGAGATACATTTAATATAAGTAATAAACATGACTTGAAAGTAATAGCAAAGTTTCATATTAACGAAGCTTTATGTGTGTGGTAAATTAATAATTAATATTGAGAACTGTGTGCAGAAGGAAACGTCTCTTTATTTTATTCTGAGAAAGAGATGACTATTTTTGCCCATGACTTTCTGTTGAATGTCAGCAAAAATAAAGCAAAAGGTGTAATTTTATATAAATTCAGCAAAATTACTTCCAGACTTGATTTCATGTTATTTTATGCCCACAACATGAAATTGTAAGATCATCAAATTTCACGAATTTTGTAGGAATTACTGCTTCAGATGATGGCAGTGCGCCAGAAATGAGGAAACTTTGACCCCGGTTAACCCTATTCTTCACAGGCTATTTTATGAACGTTGGCTTCAGGGGGGAGGGGGGGGGGTCGCATAATAAGTAAATGAAAACAGCCGCAAATCAGACTGCACGGCGAGTGAACTTGCAGGAGAATCATATTTTGACACTGTATCACACTTTTGACAAGTTGTCTGTAAGGTGGTACAGACTTTGGTTTAGAGCCTGGTTCGAGATTTGTCAAGGTTGAAATCATTTAGCAAAAGGAGAACGTGGGGCGCGGGGGGCTTTTTGGCCGCCCCATCCTAATTTCTGTTCTAGAGTAGTTATGAAGCTAAACCTTTGTAGTGAGTTCCCTTAGCCCTCAAAGACTTCAAAAAAGTAGGTACACTGGTTTTTCGCCCCAGGCGTCTTGAGATATGACGTCATATGTAACTACGTGTTTTCACCGACTTTGCCCAGAATTCACATTTTTTCTCATAAAAAAAAATTGCTTCAAATTTGATGAAATTTATTTATCCAGTTAGTTTTACTGTCTTACATTGTATTTTGAGCATTAATCCTACTAAACCGGGGTGTCTATTAGGCGCCCCCTCTTACATTTTTGATTATTGCTCCGTAACCTCTAAAGCAAAAGCCATTAAACTTGGTCGTAGGTGACTTTGTCGGAAATTTATCTGAGAGTGTGTTGGCTGTTAAGAAAATCTTCCCGGTACCTGCTTTCCGCTGACATCAGTATTTTTCTTCACTAGATTTTGGTAGAATATTGTATGATGACATCATTTCTCGGGCATAACCAAGAACGTAATTTCGGTTCCAATATTGAGGGGGCTACCAGGTCCCGATGAACTTTAGTGGCGAAATAAATGTGATGAAATTTACCTATCAGAGGGCACCCAACCGAGTTAGGTGCTTTTTACCGTATACATGATGTGTTTTTCAACTGACCTATAGTATCAAGAGACATAAATATTTAAGCTTTACTGCAAAATCTTGTGAGTGAAAGGTATTAGGAGGGGGGGCTAAAGCCCCCTCTGCCCCCATAAATTACGTCCCTGACATAATCGTTTGTTTTACCCACATTAATCCCTTAGTTCTGAGTTATTACCACTATTTACAACTTCCCAAACGTTCTACATTCCTGAGGACTTGTGACAATTCATTTTCGGAAGTATTTTGAAATTTCGAAAATTTTTTGAGTTGAGGCAGCTGTCTTAAGGTATGATGACGTCAGAATAATTAATGACCACCTGCTGATGTCTTACCACCCGCAAAGTGTGCACAACATCATGAACTATATTCCTACCAAGTTTCGTAACTGCTGCTTTACTACAACTGAAGTTTTGGAGGGGTCCTACTAGGTCCCGCCCCGATCTGAGAAGCCAAAAACGCCCGGGTCTGGTAGGGTTAAACTAATATTCCATTTAAAAAATTTGGATTTTTTTTGAGCTTTCAATTTTCAAGAATTTTCGACCCATGTTTAGAAATTTGCCCAAATCACGTGACCCCTAATTTGGTCAGAATACGTATTGATAAGTTCTATCACAGCAAAAGAAAGCATGGTTTGCGAAATGGTCCCCCCCGTGATATATGGCATGGGGAGGGGAGGCGAGGCAAAAAGCCTAGCAACCCTCCCCCCCCCCCGTCAAATAGGGTTAACAGATAGGTACATAGAATAGATAGATACTGACAGTGGAGAATGAGCTTTTCGTAGTGAAGGTGAACGGAATGGGAAATAGATTGTGACACTTCAGAGGTTCTGCATATAGTTTGTTATACATTATGCCAAAACGTCACCACAATCTGCTACACTGCACAACATAGCTACTCTGATCAGTTTTCTTATGCAAAAACTACGCCTTGACAATGTCATACGTACTACTATCAAAAATATAAAAAACCCTATCTGACCCTATCTATCTGATATCGTGGTAAAATTGTTTTTTTTGTTGCTTGCAACCAATTCCCAAACCACGCAGTATTTAACTGCGAAACGTATTCTGAACAAACTAGACATACTTCGAGTCATGGTAACTCGTGATTTAGACGCATATTGCAAGAAACAATAGAAAATTCCCAAAACCTGAAAAAAACTGAAGAAGTCCAGTTTTGTTCTGGAATATTGTTTTAATAGTTAAACTGCAATGCAAGACGGTAAAAGGAGTGTCGCTTTTCTTTCTTGTCAAAGCATGAGTTTTGGGTAAAGTCGGGCAAAGCATGGAAGATCTTACATATGCTGACTTGCGATGTCAGCTCTTCCATTAGCAGACAACATTGGTAATTCAGGTCAATGTCCGCTAATTAGAAGTGCCCACCTTTTAGAATGTTTTTATCAGGTTTTCACACGATGTGGGTAACTAAATACGTATTAGATAGTCAACTGTATATCAAGGAGCCTGGAGCGAAAAACAATTCTATCTACATGTTTGAAGTCTTTCAGGATAAAGGATCCTTCTTTCAGCTTCATATTTGCTCTAACATAGAAGTTAGAATGAGGAGGCAAAAAGCCCACCCCCCTCACACCCCACGTCAGCCTTTGTTTCTACGCCCTTTGCTTGATTTTTTGAAAACAAATGTGCAACCTTTCTGTGAAATTACATACTAGTCAGCCTGTAACTTGCGGCGCCCTTGATGTTGCAACTCATGCCTCTGATTCTTGACAATTTTAACTCGCAACTCGTAATTTTGGTTCACAACTCGTGTTTAGTAACTCGCTACTTGTTAGCTAGGTGTCTATGACATCACCACAGCCGATGAGCAACGCAAAATTCGAATCATATGCGACGCATTTTGTGAGATATTCGAGCATCACTTCTAGTTTGTAGCAATTTGTTTAAACGTTCCGTCACATCGATTCATCAGCTTTCATAATGTAGCAAGTCTTTTAGAATTCGAATTTTGGGACTTGAAGTCAGAATCGATACGATGAGGAATGCTTAGACTTTGGGAGAGATTCTGTTTAGATTAAATATTTCTGTGCAGAGCTGCTCGTTGGATAGGAGTGTTTTGGAGATTTGCAATGATTCAGATGCTGTCGGAGTTCTGGTGGATTTATGGAGTGACTTAATAAAATAGATGGTGCAAGTGAAGTACTGGTTTTAAGCAAAATCCAGTCTAACTTGCAGCAAGTTAAATTGTTTTGTATTTAAGGAGGAGACTTATTGATTTCGGTAAGATTCGCTTCAATGTTCTGCTTGCACTTGCATTGCACGATCAGCTTAGTACTTGACTGACATAAATTTGAAGTATGCTGTTGTAAATGAAAGTGAAGAACTGTAAAAGAATGCATTGCTAGCGTCATTTCCATCCAGACAAAATCACCTCAGAATATTTACTACATGATATAAGTAAGTAAACAATATATAGCTACGAGACAACACGTCTGTTCTCAGTTAATGCACACAACCAAAGAGGCCCGCATACTTAATCAAATATTCATATAGTCTATAGCAGTTCGCACGCGGTGTAACTCCAGGATATAACACTACACACCTAAACTTACATTTTTGAACCAAATTTCATGAATATGCTGTTAACAATGAGGGCTTTTAAAGACAGTAGATAGATTTGAATAGGAGAAACGACTATTTCCACCTTTCTGCTCTCAGGGACACATTTTCCCTGCAATTTCGTCCTTGCATATTTTTGTTCTCGATTTCCATTTAATTACTGCCATTGTTTCCGCTTATTCCGCCTTCCATTCAATAGGAACTCTGACTACCGGCTCCGTTCTACAGTACTCGGATATTAGCTACGTGATAATAGGAGTAAAAGTTTGACTGACTTAGCAGTAAGTACTGAGTTAGTCCATCGAAATTATTCTTTAGGTTAGTTTATCTTCGAACCAGCTTTATTTCCCTATCTTTTGCAGCCGTTCGATGAAAGATATTTAGTAGTATGAGTAAAATTTTCATAGCATTTAACTAGCATTATTTCAGTGTTGCTCAGCCTCAATTATGTCCAAGACTTTCAGTATTCGCTTATACATGGCATAGGCAATTGTGCATTTGCGTGTCTATAGCTGAATCAAAACATTTTCTCAGGAAAACAGCAAAAAACTGCCAATTGTCCTGAAGAAGTCTGAACTACATTTCTAGGACAGGGTGAAATGGAACTGCAAACCGTACTATTTCATGCACATTAACCTTTTAGATAGGTAGCCTTCCAAAAAGTGAGATTTGTAGGTTTGTCCGTGTGTTGTCATAAGTATGTTTTCAGTGAGTTCGAGCTTCATTCTTCTGGTACGATAATTTTTTTAAGCCTTGTGCTAATAAAAAGAAACGCGTATGTTCTAGTCTACGCCTTGATCATCTAAAACTCTTTGAACTTTGTTTCTTTTTTATTGCAGAAAGGAGCTTGCACCAAAACCCTAACGAAAACCTGCTTTCTCCGTGCCTGAATCTTCACAACAACAGCATAATCGATTTTGTAAAGACATTTTCGAAACAGGAGGCTCCTTATTATCAACTAGAGTTCAATGTTATTGACAGCATCGAAATTTCATCATGGATCGGATTTTTGTTTACTCATAAATAAAACGTTATAGTTCAGTTTTATTGACAGCATCGATATATCGTCATGGATCGAATTTTTGTTTACTCACAAATCCTTTACTGAGCAGAATGTGAAATAGTTCATGGTTCCGGATTGATTTATTGGCATGAGTGGATTATTCTCCAAGATCCCAAATATTTTATCAGCAGAACCAGAAACTGTTAATAAAAGAGACGAAGTTCCTCATGACGAGAAAGAAAGCTGGGTATCATCTAGTGAGAAGCAGAATGCGTTATCAGCAAAACAAGAATCTGTTTATGAAAGAGATGGATTTCCTAGTAATAGAAATAGAAAAGAATGGGATGAACTATATAAAGCTGATGTTGTGGAAATCTGGACTGATAATACAACTCATATTCCTAAACTAGTGGAACAATTGACATGCACGAAGCTGGCAATGAGAGGAGGAGAACGTTTTGAGGATCGTGGTCAGATTCAAACTCTTCCATCGCATGTTCTGTCTCTCACAAATTTGAAGAACTTAGATGTTGGTAGTAATCAGTTGACATCACTACCGGAAAGCATCTCACTTCTCACGAACTTGATTGAGTTAGATGTTAGTGGTAATCAGTTGACATCACTACCGGAAAGCATCTCACTTCTCACGAACTTGATTGAGTTAGATGTTAGTGGTAATCAGTTGACATCACTACCGGAAAGCGTCTCACAAGTCACAAACATGAAGACCTTAGATGTTCATAGTAATCAGTTGACATCACTACCTGCAAATATAGGAAAACTTTCCAGACTATCATACTTGGACATTAGACGTAATAAAATAACAGCATTGCCAGATTCGATCGGACAGTTGAATGTTAATGCACATATTGTTTGTAGAGATAATCCTCTCTTACGTCCACCGCTTGAAGTGTGCATCGGTGGTATAAAGAGTATTCTTCATTATTTTGAGTCACTTAAAAAGACTGGCGCCTTGTCCAGCAAAAGACTGAAACTTCTTCTGGTGGGAGAGTCGGGCGCAGGTATGACTCGTTTTATACTTACTCCGTTCATTTCCTTGGCATATTTATATGCGAAGTTTCTGCTTCGGCTGAAATCAATAGAACAGGAATTAAAGGTTAAGATTCGTTGTTTTACATCTTGTTATTTGAACTTATTGAATTGAGAATTAAGAGAAAATCAAAGCGTACAAAACGTGCTTGTCAGAACAAAAATCGTCGATTTTTCAGATAAATTTACTTTCATTAGGAGATATTCTTCAAGGAAGTTTTTATGTAACATGGTATCAGTACGTACTTGCAGTTTCTATAGCCATTTAGTTCCATTACATGTGCAATTTGAGGTGGCTGAAGTTTGGATTATTCTGTGAGTATTTTCTCGGTAGATTCTCAAAACAGTTAAAAATTTCTTTATTATGGGAGATTGCTGTCACTTCAGTACATTATATTGTATTTAAACCTGTTGTTCGAATGAAAGTGATTTTATTTTAGCATATAGAACTTTTAGTAAAGTCCAGATTTTCCCAATTCACGTAAACTCATATCCCGTGAGAGATTCTCTGGGAGCAGTATTCCTGACTTGGGATAATGAAACCCCTATTGATATCATCGCTGGGTAAAATAATCCTGTTTTGAGATTTAACCCCTTAACTGACAGCACTTTTTTCTATGTCTGTACGTAATCTGGCGGCTGTTTTTCGCCAAAAATCACCTTTTTACCGCTGCAAACACTTACCTCTTGTCGCAGCTGCTAACTCTTCTCTGCTTTCATTTTCCGATAGAATTACAGAAGCTTCTCTCTCTGACTCAATAAAGTCACCATGCAAGTCAGAAAAGTCCTTCTCACTCGATTAGATTACATACAAAGTCAACCACTTCTTGCTCTGAACGAACGCGCTGGCTACCGTCACCACCAGATAAGCCATCAGAAGCTCGGAACGGAAATTTCCGTTCTAGACTGTTAAGGGGTTAAAACTTCCCGCGCTGCATTGCAGGGGACTGGTTCCTAGTGCTAGATCACAGAAGCCATTTTGTTTTGCACGAAGAGGCGCGCTTCACGTGTAATGTGGTACACAGAGCTTGCAGTCGAAGTACGCTGAACGGATGAACTACGTAATTCAGGTAAGCAGAAGAACAGAAAATCAACGAATATTTGTTAGTCGAAATTTATAGTTTAAAAATAGTGGAACTGACCATATTATTCTCTTCCTCAAGCACCGTCTCACATAGACCTGAGGCTATGCAAATATTTTCTGACGTGAAATTTGATCGAATTAGAGTTTGGGGAGTAATTGGTTCATGCTTTATAGCTACCCTTAATTGAGTTAATCGTTTTGCTTTCTGCACAGCAAGTGATATTTGACCGAAGTCATTTCTTCAAAAGCTGCTGACGTTGTTCCCATGTTTCTGGCACGGGACGACACAGCTGCCTATCGCTGGCCGAACGCGTCAATATTACTTTCTGAAATATAATGCTTTCTTCTGGAATATAATACTTTCTTCTCTTAAATAATGCTTTCTTTAAACAAATAATACATTTTCAACTTATAATATAATACCTTCTTCAGGAAAATAATGTACTTTCTTTCATAAAGCATTACTTTCTTTCACAATATACGACTTTCTCTATGAATTATTAGACTGCCATGCTGGCAATAAGACTTTCTCTTCAACGTATAAGACTTTTTCGTCACCTTGTCACCTTGTTGGGGGATACGGCGGATTGCCCCCTGGCGGATTGCCCCCCGGACTTTTGCCCCTCGGATGATCGCCCCCCGGACGATTGCCCCCTAGGTCTTTTGCCCCCCGGACGATTGCCCCCTTACAGTTGCCCCCCGGATGATTGCCCCCTGGTGGATTGCCCCCTGGATGATTGCCCCCT
>JAOBRC011130890.1:0-14289 GCA_027575255.1 Scolionema suvaense | reverse complement strand
TTGGCAGAAGTAAATCAATCAATCAATGAATCAATGAATCAATCAACCAATTGGCAGAAGTAAATCAATCAATCAATGAATCAATGAATCAATCAACCAATTGGCAGAAGTAAATCAATCAATCAATCAATCAATCAATCAATCAACCAATTGGCAGAAGTAAATCAATCAATCAATCAATCAATCAATCAATCAAAGTGGACAAGCAAAACTCACGATAATTCATATTTTGTTTATATTTCTATTACAAGATCAGAAGCAAACAAACCTGAGCTTGAATCGGTGTAGGCTTGGTATATTCTGATTTTCGAATTACACCCATCAAGTGTTGATCGAAACCAAAATGAGCAAAACTGATAGCTGGCCGAGCTGCGGCAGCTCCCATTACCTAAATCACCATATGAAAACGAAAGAGAGCAGAAGTAACTAAGTGAAAACAAAGGGATGGGGGAAAAGATGATAACACTCTATAGAACAGAGTGTCTATGAGACTACTCCCCTGTTATCAGAGAGAATGCTTTGTAGTTCCAATGCTCAGCCTCAAGTGGGTGGAGCAACATATACGGACAACACAATACATGCACATCACTGCACCAGCCAGTGCATATTGTGAAGGTCCATCTACATCCGAAGAAAAAAATGAGCGGGTCAACACTTACATGAGCCCATAACATGAAGTTCACATGCTGGAAGAAAGAAGATAAGGTCATCTCCAAAAGAATGGAATTATGAAGCATTGATTCTATGTTGGATGATGAAAATGTCATCTTTGAAAGAATTGTATTACAAAACGAAAATTCCCATAATAAACCATAATTGCAGGCAAACTATGAATCCAGTTCAAAGGAATACATATAAGAAACTTAATGAGAAGCATTTTCAATGAGCACCATTAACTGACAACTAATAATTCACCTCCCTCCATACAAGCACACTAATAACCTGAAGTTTGAAAGTTTACTACTGTAAAAGTATATTTCAAAAAGACTGTTCAGAAAGTACCACACATAAAAAGATAGAAACATGTGAGACTACTGAAAGTTCTTTTCTACATAATTTTTATGAATAAGAGTTTGAATAACCTTGAGTCCAAGACGCTTTCTGAGATCTCCCACATCAGGCTCTGTCAGCTTGGTAATTTCTGGATGTTCGGTGTAGAAGTTGCTCTCGAACACAGGATAATCGATCTGCAACAGAAAAGAAAAGGCATCACAAATAACATATTGACATTTAATCCGCGTTAATGTAGCACAATGTTCATTAGGTTTTAGCTAACAATTAAACTTTGTTCTTTCTTCACAATCGAGACTCGTTCAATGGCATAGTGTGCAGAGGGGTTGAATCCCCCCATTCTTGGTCAATCCTCCCCGTTTCTGGCATCCCCTCCCTGTTTAAAAATTGTCAACCCCCTGCCCTTTCCCCATGCTTGCATGATGACCACTTCATATTAAGCGCACGCTCAACCTGATTCAGACATTCATGCCCCCAACTTCGATACAGCATTTCCTGGTAAAGGATGCAATGAAATCAAAGCATTTGAAACACAATTTAGAACTATTATTAGTGGGTTTCATGCAAGAACTAGAACATGATAAATTATGCTATATCTGGTGATTGTCTTAAAGCAATACAACGGCCAAAAACGATATTCAGCTCATGGATAGAGCATGAAAAATGATGAAGTTAGGTTTTTATTTGAGGTGAAAAGCTTCAGCGGTTGTCCCAAAATCTTGCTTTAAAGTTTGGATAACTTATGCACCCCTCCCTGCTCGATTCACATTAAGCTATGACATCACTTATGACCATCACTAGGAAAACACTGCTGGCCACAGTAACCAACCAGTTAAAAGAATTTTTGAGATGGTGTATTAAACATATCCATGGTCCGACAAAAGTAGTGTAATCAAACATGTTCACCAGTCCTTATATCAGGCACAATTCAATCACAAATATTCACTAATTTCATTGGTCATAGACCAGGTCATGCATAATTACTGTGCCTAAGAAAGGTCGCAGAAACTTAGCAACTGTTAAGGCCTGTACTTCGTGAACGAAAGCAGCTTTTCACATGAAATAAAGACTGACGTTCCCTAATTTGAAAGGACTTTCAACTATGTTAATTTCATTTTTGACCGTTGTATTGCTTTAATGATGAAAATCTCGCACGAGCATAACACTGCAACCATTTCTTCTTTAGCAATCATCCCCACCCTTTTTACCTAATACCACCCCCCCCCACCCCCTTTTGCTCATCCCCACCCTTTCTACAGAAAAATTTTCATCCTCCCACCTTTTTGCAATTTTTTGGAAAGCCCATCTTTCCCAATAATAAAATTGGGGGTTCACACTATGAATGGTCAAATTTGATAGTACAGCAGTTTCAGCTCGTGGTTCCATTGCATAATGTTTTCTGGGGTCAGAACAACATGAACAGAACACTTCCAAAGACAGTTACTAATAGAGCATAATTCAGATCAAAGCAGAAAAAGATTTGCTTGCAGCAATAAAGGTTATCAAAGCAAATGAACCAAAGAACAGCACATGAACACGTTGCGATATGCACAGAGACAAAGAAAATAGTGTAGTATATAGTACAGATCTATTTACTTGCTATCTCTAATTTGGCTTCAAAAGTCTATGGTTCATACTAAATCAACTCCCACAGACAGCAATTAACACTAATTATATTCTTCTCCAGCTTGCGCACAAATTCATATTCTACTCACACCCCACCTAAACCCTACTGAGGCTGATGGATTCGGGGCAAATTGGCCTCTCAGGTGGATTTTCAGCTACCAATTGCAGGACAAATCATAATTTCTCGAGATGTCTTGAGAAGTGAAAATTTCTATTTTGGATCAAATCCCATTGTTCTATTGTTATTTCGTTAATCCTATCCTGCTGGGCCTTTTGGGCATCTCCGAAATGGAAGATGTGTGAATTTCGCCCCCCCCACCTTGATAACTTTCGTTTAAAATAAGATATATCTATGAAACTTGGTATGCAAGTAGGCCCATATATACAGAATTTTCGATGACAGCGATCACAGCACACCGCAACTAAATTCAGCAGAAGATATCATAACCAGATGACCTATCTCAGCACCCCTTCATATACAGAAGTACATTGAGCTGTGGAATGGTCATCTGACATTATTCGCTGCAGTAATATTCCTCAGAGCTGGCCCACAGCACATCACACAGAAATAGCATTTGTCTCTGTCTTTATCATGAACTAATGTTGAGCTCCTGTCTATGAAATTGACCATCAAAACTTTTAAGAGGGTAGAGGATCAAGAAAATCATTGATAATCATCAGAATGTTCTTCCATCACGGGAACGATCAGTGGGACCCACAGAAGAGGACGGATGGAAGAATCTGATCTCAGGCCAGTTTATAAGAAATATAACAACATACCTCAGCATGATCCACAGGTGGCAATGGGACAATGATCTACAAGAGAATATGTGAAATGCAGTAAGAAAGCAATCAAACAAATACACATCGTATGACAGAATAATGTGTTCAAAAGTAGTTGACAGCGAGCTTTATGAGCATCCTTCTATCATATTTATCCTTTAGCACAGACCTCTGAGCCTGATGATCAGCAATTCTTTGGCAAATAGATGCAGAGATGCTACCCTTACATGCAACAGCAGAACCTGAGAATTTTCAACATACTTTTTAACGCAGTTGTATAGGGCCATGCTGGAACTTATTCAAAATATAAATAAGAGAATCACAGCACAAAATGCTACAATAAATTTGTTTGCATACAAAATTACATTCCAAGATAGAGACCAGTACAGAAAATACAGAAAAAAGTAGAGCCATAGAAAAAGCAATAAACAAGTAAGCCACAACCAAAACCAAATAAAACTCAACTAGATAGATTCTCTGTACAAATAAAGTTAGGAATACAAGCTACTACCCAGATTGCTAGCTGCAGAGCATACCTTAGACTTTTCAGGAGGCAATGGATTACCATCACTATCATATTCGATTTCATCTTCTTCATCCGGATACGGTATGAGAGGAGCATCTTTCCTTGCATTGAAATAAGACTCCTGATCGTCTTCTTCTTCCAAATCAACGCGTTTATCTTTTTTATCCCTGCGAAGGGTAACCATGGTAATAAAATTTCAACTTGGTCTTTCAACATATTCAAATCCTTCACAGATGAAAACATACAGTATATTATTTAGACAATGGAAAATTCATGAAGTAGCACAACTACGATGCTATATTGCAAGTAGCAAAAACAGACTTAAGTATGGGATCGTTCACAAAACATGTTACAGGCAGCAAAAACAGACGTAAGCACCAGATCTTGGGCAAGGAATGAGCAGGGATCTTGCACCGAACGAGCTGAAGGTAATATAAACAGACAAAGGCATGAAATCTTGCACATACCTTGATGAAGGTAGCAACACACAAAGAGGGTGTTTGACACACATGAAAAGAGGGAACATCCTCATGAACGGGTCACACAATGATGATACATGAACAGGAGGACTTACTTCTTGGCAACCTTTTTAGCTTTTAATTCTTCTTCCTCCTTTTCAAGGGTTTCCTAAAACAATACAAAAGATGAAAAAATGAAAAAAATGGATGACGAAAAAAACATGATCAAAATGTGATCAAAACAGATTATTCATCCTGTAAGTCAGTCACAATTTGCCCAAACATCCAGCTTCATGATCTTTTCTCAGTCGCATCTTAGCTCCAAATATGCAAGAGAAGACAAAGCTTTGTACCCCAGCTCACTGATATACTTCAACTGCATACAAAACAGTGTCAATGGTGAATTTCACAACCAGTAGGTACGCTGGTTGGTACCAAGAATAACTTAACACGTTATGTTAGAAAAAGAGGGGCTATTGAGCAAGAAAAAGCTGCTATTTTCTATATGCCCTGTTATGCACAATTCATTCATGTCTGCCGTGCATCATACATCAGTCCTGTATACCATCATTCTATCCGCCATCTTTGTCCTGTCCTGTGTATTCCGTTCATACTTTGACCTCTCAACTATTACATGTCTTTTGTTACCTGAAATATCATTATTTGCATTGAATTGGATTGCGTTTGGAGTGGCACAACTTAGCAAGACAATCATTGTCTTGAATTCCAACCAAGTTGGTTCTCTGTTGACAGTACGTACAACATGTGACATCCGACATGCTGTCCTGTTGTACATAAAGGAGTTCCCATCTCTAGAACTGAAATCACCTGTATTTCCTTTAGTTCATAGTTAGTTTGGTAAATATAAGAAACTCTACCTTTCAATGAAACTGAACATTAGCAGCACTATCTTACCTCCACTCCAGCCATAAATTTATCAAGCTCATCCTCATCGCTATCTTCTGCAGGTTGCACTGGTGGAGGACTGTCTTCTGATTTCTGATAAGGACAGTCATCAGGCAAGGGTGGTGGTGGTGGCTGCGGTGCAGGGTCTTCAGATATAGGGCGAACTGGAGTTGCCTCGTCATCTACATCCCATCTCCTAAAGGAAGTACACTATGAGTCAGAAGGTTGTAGGTACCACTTGCTAGACAACCATACACAAAGAACATGAAAAATGCTGTTTTTGTACTACCATATTAGGTCAGATTAAGCCATGCACTTAATTATGCCGCACCTTCAAAAAAATGCAGTTCAATAAAAACGCAGCTTAATTTATGATGCAGCGTAATGGAACGCGGCTTATTTGAAGAAAATGCAAGCTATAAAAAAACTCAATTGCTACTGCATGACTTTCTTTAATACACTATATCACTGTTCACTTTCATCATCACTACTTTCTATCTTGGCATTAAGTTCTTCTAAAATATCCTTGCTTTCCTAGTTGCAAAAGACAATCCATTCTAACTTTTTCTTCAGTATTAATTGACTCCTGCGGCTTAATTAAAACCTCACAAACCCCTAATTTTGTCATAGTGCAGCTTAATTAATTTAATGCGTCAGCATTAGATACGCAGCTTAATTTGATGTCATAAGGTATTTTCGTTGGTTCACGTTTAACCTTATCTTACCTGGGGGGAAGGGGGGGGCTAGTAGGCCCGCGGCTTCAAACTTTTTTTCATAAATTTTGAACGACGTGACAGATTCTCATGAAGCTTCATGACTTTGTCACATATTTATTTATGATCATTTTTTAGAAAACTTTTTTTTCATATCTCATGCCAAATTTGATGACGCCATCATTTTTTAGATCCGTTTAGACCCGTTTCTCAAAAAAAAAATCTGTCATTTTGGTATAAAGAAAGATGTTTCGACAATATCATATGCAAAATAAATTGCACATTGAAGCAAACATAGATAACAACTAAAGATGTTATTACTAGAGAGTTAATGCAATTTTACCACTAAATGACATCACAAAGACGTCAAAATGACGTCATTATTTGACAAAATGACTTAATAGGTGAACATTGACCGTTTTTACCTTCAAATTCTCTTCAAAACGGCACATTTGACGTATTTATCACGAGTTCGTATACGAATTTCGTTTCGAACAGACGACAATAAGATTATAGGCCAATCTAAATTATTGACATTTCATCAAAATTTGTGCTGACATTGCTAAAAATATTGCAAAATAAGTGCTGACGTCATAGTTTCTATCAAGGTCGTAACCCCACTCTAAAATTCATACCACCCGTTTTTTCCCCAGCCCCCACTTGAAGTTCAATTTTCCTTGACCCCTCCCCTCTGGTTGGCACCCCCCCTTAAGACCTAAAATTTCCCTGAAGGCCCCCCTTGAAATCGTGACTTAGGACCGACCATGCAAAATCGAACGTATATGAGCTGAAAATGCGAAATTTGATAAGTCAGTTTCCTTTTAACAGCAACATACTGATCTAACTAGAGCACCTAACTAGGGGAAAAAGTCATAAAATGCTACGTAAGTGCATTAAAATGACATACACCATAACAGCAATTACTAAAATATCAGTGCAGAGTTTGGAACCAACAGTTGAAAAAGATATTTCATCGGTATTTCAAACACAAATCCTAATTTTTTCTCTCCCCTTTTTGGCTGAACCCCCCCTCAAAAACAGAATATTGCTACCCCCCCCCCCTTTCTGAAATTTTTCAAAAACATGTCAACCCCCCCCTCTCTACCGAGAGGGGGGATAGAAACTATGGACGTCAGTGTAATTTGAAGCCAAAAAAGGCTTTTCACAGCTAAAACCTTTATGTGACTGCATAGTACATTTTATAAATGGACTAATAAAACAAATTTCAAGGCTTAAGAATTTCGTGAACCTGAGATATGAAGTTTTGAAAATGGTCTATTTTTTGCTGACAAATACCAAAAATGCTGACGTCAGCAAAAAATTTTGAAATTTTTTTTGGTTCAAAAGATGGATTTTAGATAGATGAGTAATTATGCCATGTCAATAGCACAAAGCAATCAGATTTTATAGGAGGCGGGCCTACTACGCCCCCCCCCCCCCCCAGGTTACACGAGCTCAAAAAGGCCCAGGTAAGGTAGGGTTTATTTCGCTTCTATCCACGATACATTACTTTTTCGTTACTTTACTCTAGTTTTAGCTGACCTAGATGGAGCCACAAAAGGTATTGCAAGGTAACACTTCAAATCATTACTTGCCGTTATGCTGTGCTACTAATATCGACCAGAGCATAGCATTGTGAAAACTGACATCAGCTTACAATTCAAAATGTTACTTGCCATTGTAATGAGTTATAATGTGTACAACGTCACAAAAAGCAACGACGTATAGTGTTTACATCCCTTGCTTAGCTTTACTTCCACGCACCAAATTTTTTTGCATAAGGCAACAATTGCATAACTCTGGATAACGGATATGATTGTTATTTTTACTTTTTGTCACACTACGTAACAACCAGCTGTCCTAAATCTTGCTATTAAGGCCACATTTTTTATGGGTATCTGTCATTATGAATGGATGGAGAGAACTTAGTCGTAATAAATAACTTTGCAATCATAAGTTTTCAACTCGTTTGTACTCAAACTGTGAAGACATGATAGAAAATTAATGCTTTGCAAAGTAACTACGAACTACTGGTATAATAATTTTCATGTGGGTAACATATATTCCTTTATTAAACATCAAAAGTATACATTCTTTAACAGTATTATGGGGAGAACTTCATTAACAGAATGGTCCACAAAAAGTATAATGCAAGACTCGACGATAACGTCTAAGGAACAAATTAGCAACTAGGAACGTACAAGCCTACACGATGGAGACTAAAGAAAAGCTCCTGTGAGATACTACACTGCAAAACCTCATCATACTGGTACCCATACCAGGATTTCGCACCTTGACGGAATATCCCAAGGGTATAGATGTTACAACATGCAGGGGTTAGCTTTTCACCATGCACAAATTTGTTCCATTTTAGGGGTTCATATTTTTTCAAATCCCAAAATCAGCCAAATGCCGTGGTTGTCAGCTTCAAATGCTTATATCTTCTATGGCATCATCTCAGAATGCTGTTATACCACTGATAGCAAAATAAGTCATATTTTACATGCACTAGTACACTCTGCTACCAATGAACAAACTTTCCGCACCGTTGTAAATCTATAAGTACCAGGTCCTTTGCTTGTTCCTATTTTCAAACAATACGTTTGTAAATAAAATTCGTTCAATTGGTACCTGCCTAAGAGAAGTTGGGGGATAAATTAACATGCAAAAGAAAGAAAGCATTAAGTTTTTCTCTTACATAATGAGCGGGGCGTCAACTCATAGTGTGCAGACGGGTCTCATCACCCCCTTAATAAATCATCCACCTCCTAATAAATTATCCACCACCTTTTTGCCATTCCCCTCCTTTCAAAATTTTCCTTCCCACCCCCCATTTTCGCCGTGTTTTCCAGCTCAATGTAAAGTTCAAACTTTCCATTGCGCGCAGAGAAGTTTCATCCTATTTCGATTAAGACTGACATACTGTAAAGTGTTTTAAGAGCCATGTTAATGAAAACACTTACAAATGTTTTAGATCTGTGACATCCCTTTTCGACAATTTTCCAAGTCTCCATCCCCCCTTAAGAAAGGGGGGTTCGCACTATGCTACAAGAGACCCTTGAGAAATTTTCATTCTCGCAGCTAGAACCTAGGATACAGCACAGAAAAACAAGCTCAACCAAAGATCACTTTGAGGATCATGTGCTGCTGCTTATCCTTGGCAATGCGTCCATCTGAATTCTCAAATCGTCCCTTCTACGTCTAGATGTGAATTATTGGATTATTAAACTCTGCAATACCTCTGCTGCCCTATCTAAACTGTTCAAAACTGGTACACACTCTCCCCAAGCCTCGCTCTTACTTCCACAGATAGGAAGCGATTTTTCATCTGGTGTGAGGTAGTCTCCCTAACAAAAATGGGTGCATTCATTCCTGAGCAAGGCTAGTTTTCATTCCTATAAAAGAGTGAAAGTCATCACTGGAGATGTACAACTTTAATAGAATACGGCAGATAAAATGTTGTGTGTTCCTTTTTGCCAAGAGATTTATGCATGGATCACCTTCAGTCATATTTAAAGAAAAACTGGAAAAAAACCCAAATCTGTCCCTATGCTCTATGGTGGAGAAAAAGAGAACAGCATTTTTTACCCAGTTAGCTTCCAATACTTCACCTATATCCATGGTAGCCAATGAGGAGTCATTTGCTGCTTCCAACCCAAGTCTGGAAAGTTGCATTCCTACAATTACTTTTATCGCAATTATAGTACCAACTGAATAGGTACCAATTGAAATATATTCTGGATTCAAAACGTGTGTCAGAAAGCATTGCTCAAATTGGTGCACAGCAAAGAATAATTCAATTGAACCATTTATTATTTCACAACCACATTAAATGCAAAACATTTTGGACAAAACATTTTTCGGACAAAACAAATGTCCGAAAATAATAACGTTTGAAACAGCCTCAAGTCATGCATCAAACTGAAAATCTTGAAGGCTTCTTTCAGAAATATTTAACGTCATCATTCATGCTGCTTCAATCACACTCCATAAAAGTTATGTCCTCGTACAGTGTTTCTTCCTTATCAACTTCAGTCTGCCTCCTCTATGCCAGTGCTTGAGAATGCTCATAAAATAAAAGCAATCGTTGATAACAATAACAGGATTTTTGATGAAGATTCCTTTGTATTTGTAACAAAGAATACTGGATCTCTGACGACATATGGTAGCCAAAATACCTTAGATTTATACATAAGAAATATATAATCGCACATACAGAAGTGTCCGAAATTTGTCCGAAAAATAGATAAAAAATCGTCCAAAAAAATATTGTCTAATAAACAAAATTTCAACGTAAAAATCTATCCATCATTCAGAGTTACTTTGTACAAAAACATCTGTGCCGAAAACAAAGTAAAGAAAAGATTGTAAGTGTAAGATATTGTTACTAAAGATTGTAAGTGTAAGATATTGTTACTTTTTGTGACGTTATACACAGCTGGACCTAAGTGGCGCATTACAACGCAATATAATGGTCAGAAATGTTTTGAATCCTTATCTGACATTACTTTTTGTGACGCGATAATCTGATGGGTGTTAGCGATGCATTATAACACAATATAAGGCCTCTCAAAAAAATTTGTTTGTTTCCTATTGAGCGGGTCAAACTTGACCATCTCACCTGGGAGGTCGGAAAAAAATTTTTTACCTTGATCCACCAACGCTACTAGCTGTGTCTCCGTAAAGCTCGTTGCATGAATCTTTGGCATAGCGAACTGGGGTATGATTCAACCTCGTGGACCCAGACCAGCGGAGACCTTCATAGTGCTCTAATCTACCGTAGCATTGTTGTAGACATGCGCAATTCCTATTCCTTTGAATTATTAATCACTTGTGGTGCAGAGGATTAAGCTATTCATGCCTTCGCGCATGCATACGTAATCTATTGGAACTCATGTCACCTCATTCTTGTTCTTCGATCTTCCGCCGACCGAACAGGCGGTGCCATTTTCCATCACAGCAACTGCCCCATTATGGACACGAAGAACATTCACCGTTTTCTCTGGTCTATCCCGGTTTCTAATGGACAAATTCGCTGAACTAGTTGAATGTGCCCTATGTCCATTCCGATCAGTCTCTGGTCTCTCGAAGGGAGAGAGAAATATTCTATGCGGCAGCACAATGTAGGCTGGTGTGATTTGTGAGAAAAATAAAAGGAAAAGTTATACAAACGTTCTGCATCTGGTTTAGGATGTTGACCATAACAAAGTTACGACCGAGTGACGAAAATAAAACTTTCACCCGGGCGCTGGATAGGAAACAAAATATTTTTTTCCTCTGGCCTAACTGCATGTAACATTTTCAATTGTAATCTGATATCAGCTTTTGTAACAATACACTCTGGTCAATATCAGAATTGCAATATAACGGCAAGTAACATTTTGAATAATAAACTGAGGTCATCTTTTGTAAGAGTACACTCTGGTCTAGCCTGTTCGCATCCCAACCTTGCTGCGTTTACTTGCTTGGTTGGTCTGTTAACATTCGCACCTGAACAGTTTTTAATTTTAATTTTAATTATGTCATGTTTTATGAAAATCTGGCAAAAGTCTGCCCCACAGAATTGTTTATGCAAATAAACGTGCAGCGTCTGAACCTTTTTCTATGGAAGCTGGTAGTAATTATGATGTTGCCAGGGAGATAAGCTAGTAGAGAATACGTTATCATAGCGTGTGCTCTTTTACGCAGGTGACGTAGGCCTGTACATCAACTGAGTGATTGTGAGCAGACTCTGTGAGAAACCATACGTTTTGAACAGAGTATGCGAGCAGGCTAACTCTGGTCCGTATTGGTAACAAAGTATAATGGCAAGTTACTATTTAAAGCATTGCCTCACAGTAGCTTTCCCGACTAAATCTAAAGTCAGGTAAAACTAACGGAAAAAAAGGGAAAAGTTGAGAAATGTCATGGATCTTATGAAATAAACATGAAATAATGAAAATAGCCCCAAAATAACGATTTCACGTTCATAGAGATTGATAGTGATACTTCCTTACGCAGGACAGAATTATACCCATCCAAGTGTTCACAATGATTCAGCTTGCTATTCTTATGCAAAGATAGAGTGCAGGCAGTAGTGCAACTTAGTACTAGCTTGATAGCCGCGGGCTAGTAAATTTTGATGAGGGCTAGTGAAATGTATTTACTCCTAGCCCGAAAGACTACTGAACATTTCTCAGACATCAGATGACTCAAAGTAAGGCAAATGAAGCGGAAAAAAATCATTTACGCACAACCAATATTACTTTCATTTTATACTTACCATGTTCTAGGAGCAGTGGAAATACGCTTCTATGCACATGGCCACAAATTCATTTACTGCACTAAATGACTAACTTCATAGAAACTGAGTGAGATTCCTTTTGACTCAATGCAGGAAATGTGTAATATCGAAATCAACAGTAAACTTCAACTCTGCTGATTCAATTGTTTTAACCTGCAAAGCTTGATAGTTAGGAATTATCCAATACGATTCAGCTTTGTCTCATATGTCTTCTGTTACTGCATGTTTATAGGTTTATTTACGTTTTGTTCCACAAAATGCTATTCTGGTGGGACAGCACATTTTTAAGATGCTAGTAGCTGAAGTTGTAACCAAAAGCAGTCCATTAAGTTTCTGTTAAATTGTCACTAATAAGGATAGGAGAACCAACATAAGAAACACAAAGCAAACAGTCAAATCCATAGAATACCGTACCGTTCAATAGCCATACCAAAATTCCAACCCTAATCCGAATATCCTCCAAGCATGTGTAAAACCTTATGTATTTTAAGCTGATTCAGTAGAGATCAAAGTTTCAACACTGGTTCTGATAATGCTACAATCAAGATAAGCATTAACATGCCAACATGACATCCTTGTGACAAACGCACTTAATTCAATTGGTCAGCAGGTGTTGTAAAGATGAGACCAGGCAATGCAAAATGAGTGTTAAATGCCTCTTTAGAAAAAAGATGCAGCTCCCTTTAAGTGCCATGATGAACAAAACACACGATTGACATCATGAGAGACTCAGCTAAAAGCCGTGAGTAATGTTAGGAGAATTGTATCTCCAGAGAGTGATGACCACTCCCCCCCTCTTGCAGGGTATCGTGATCTGCCGGTGACAAAGACAGAAATCTACTCATAAAATCATTTCAATCCAATAGAAGGCGTTTCTCCAATGACGCTACAATCGCCTTCATGCCAAGCAATTCAAAGGCTCACTAAAAAAGGTCTTGATTACACTAGTTAAGTTTTGATTGCACTACGAAAACTGAGGAAATAAGGATATTTCTTAAAATTATGGGTGAACTCATACACTTCTTGTACAAAGTACTCATTTTATGAGAACAAAATGTATGCTTTAGCACCAAACGTTTGCATACATATCAGATGTTTGTAGACAAAAAAGCAGAACAAATATTCGAGTGGCCGCTTCTAGAGGGGAACTTCATCTTGTTTTCCATCTGGGATGGTGCCAGGTGGCAGCTAAACGTTTTTCGGGAGAAGGTTGCTTTTCGGAGGTTCTCTATAGAAGAAAACGTACATGAAGCATTTGGGACTGAAAGTCAGTGGCCAATATCGGGAGTTGGCCACAATTTTGAGGTGGCTGCAATTGGAGGCTCGACTGCACTAAAATGCTGATTCATCTACAAAGCAGCTATCCTTTCTCCTGATGATTATAGTTTACATAACTGTACAAATTCAACTTCAAAAACTTGCTTCATCCAATTGTGATTGTAACCCCGCTCCTATGTGCACAAAAAAATTACTCATAATAGTTTCAAAGTTCTCAACTAGGCAGGAAAATGGAAATGTATCATAGGCACTGGGCAAACAAGAATTTCAATGGTGACTTAATTTTTCCACCACATTATATCATTATGGTTTATCAATAGCAAAACACATTAAGCTCATTTTCTTCTAATGACAGCCAAACTGTTCAACATCTGTATATGTATCAGATGCACTAGAGCACTTTAAATCCAACTTCAGCAGACACCACAAATTATTTAGAATGAAAAGTTTTTGTAGTATCAGAATGAAATTGTTATCACACATTTTGTTCCACAAAAATCTCTTCAAATGTGCTTGAAAGCATGCACCCTAATGATTTAGCAACATAAAAACAAATTAAAGTTCATTAGACAGGTTTACATACGTGCGTTTCCGCTTCTTCTTAGGTTTAGGAATGTCAAAGTCATCGGCTCCAGTAGGATTGAGCGGGTCATACAGGTCTTCCTCAGTAAAATTTGCACCAGATGCTTGCAAAAACTTCTTTTC
>JAOBRC011129779.1:0-15932 GCA_027575255.1 Scolionema suvaense | reverse complement strand
AAGCACGGTATCTTGTGGAACAACACCAATCACCTCACGCAGAGTCTTCTGGACCACCTAGATTATAACAACATACATCAGTTAATAACTGAATACAAACTTAACCCTACTAATACACGGCTTTTTGGTCGATGGCATAACGTCGAGCGGATAAGGACTAAAATTGCCCATAGCTATAATCTGTCTCTAAGGCCACAGAAAGTTGAAGTTTCGGTATGCGTAGACGCGCGCATCAACTTTATGGCAACACCTTTGTTCTATTTTTGCAGTTGGTAGCGCAAGTCAACAATTTATTTTCATGGCATTCCTAAACTGTGTCTAACAAGCAAGAAACTCCGTTCCCAGCATCCGTTTTATTTTTCTTGTTGTGTTTACGCAACAAGAACGCTCAGTTTTATTTACTAAATCCTGCAATGCTCCTCATTGTTCAAAGAAAATGCTGAGATATCAAACAGAGTCCAGAATAGTTCCAAAAAGCAAGTAGTAGAACAGTCGGAAAAAAAGTCTCCAGGGACCTACAATTGGATTTGTATACACTCAGTTACAAACATAAAAAATAAGTTGCCGCCCGCGTCTTGTATATATTTAAAGACAGATAAATTGCTGTCTGCATTACCAAATAAGCCATTTTACCCATACCAAAACTTCCGTTTTCCATGGCCTAATATGGGAAATAATGCCCGCATAATCATAATGAAGAAAGCACAAAACACTAAGTGTAATGAAAGGCCCAACATCGGGTGTTAACAATGCATATGGAAGTACAATACACCAGAGAATGATAGGTAATGTCTGCCATTCTCCCCTATTGATAGGGAACAACTCTGTCGATGAAAGGACAGGAAGCATAACAACATGGGGAATTGTTACCCCTGAAAAATGACGCAAGCTAAGGATGACTTTGAGGATTAGCAGGAGTATGATGGAGAAGTCACCGAAATCGATGACAATAGCTAATAGCAGCTACAATTATCAGGCCATAAGTAGATCTGAAAATTCATTTATAAGAAGTGGCTGATAACTACAAAAACAACTACGAGAAGTTTCGTTAGAAAACTCATTTTATTTCCTCGACTGCTATATCTGCAAGTCATAGTCATGCAATGGAGATACAGCAGCATACCGCATTAGTTAGCATAAGCCAGAGGATAAATGCATAGTTTCCTAGAGGGTCTGAACCCCCACCTAAAAAATGTTACCCCCACCTGCAATTATCAAGCCCACCTACATGTTTCACACGCGACCCCCACCTATAGATCAAAGTTGTGCTAGCGTCATCCACTTTTGAAGTTTGGCTGTAAATACAAGATCGGCAACAATAAAGGTCAAGTACATAACATGAACCAAAGAACATCACCAAGAACAAGTTGTGATATGCATGAAAGAAATAAAGTCTAGTGTAGTATATCTATCTGTTTGACTTGCTATCACTACTGTCGAAGTTAGGTCAAAATGGATTATGCCAACCCCCACCTACAAAAATTAACCCCCACTATGTTCTGCAACCCCCACCACAAATCCAGATTTAGGTCAACCCCTGCCTTAAGCATTTTTTTAAAAATTGGTCAACCCCCCCCTTCCTTCCCCCAGTAGGATGGTGGGGGTGGAAACTATGAAATGGGATAGAGGATAGAGTTTCTTGTCCTCTGTAATTACTTTAATTGCTCTTACAGTTACATGTGTCTGTCTTAGTTTATGAATCAGTAGTTCGTAACTGACAATATGGTGTGTGAGTACCCATTGTTTGTTGCCCTTTGTTTATTACCAAATATTCTCGCAGTTGTTTTTGTAAGTAAATGGTATGCAATAGATATAATCACATAGCTTAGCACGCACATTGTTGGAGTGTATTCATTGACATTTTTAGTTTGAAGGAGTGTATATTTAGTGGATTATGTAGATTGCATTGAAGCATGTGAGGTAAATTCCAACTTTTTGCAGAACTGCAAAAAGAGGGAAATTCAGTATTCAAAAATGACGTTCTTCAACAGGTTTAGAGCAAAAAGTAGATAAATAAATATTCTTTTTGGTCCAGGGCCTGTGCGCAAATCACTCAGCCATCTTCTAAGGCTTAAAACGGAGTCATAACACCACCTGACAAACAAGTCATAACTGAGTCATAACACCACCTGACAAACAAATGTAGATAATTCCTTCATTTTTGACAGGATTCATCTAGCATTGCACCAAGGTATAGCCCTACTAAAAGCAAACACTGGCAGCATTGTGATGTACATTTATTTTATTTTTATAGGATGAAGTCACAAGAACAGGTTCATCCAGAATACACAAAAAAGATCGCGCTTTTAGTACATGCATCTCCACCCCAAAACAACGTCAGAGGGGGTAATGTAAAAGATAAGGGGATATTGTTCTTATTAATTATCTGCAGAACTGGCTTTACAAAGGTTAACCAGTTGACTTACAACAATGGAAGCAACACCGGTTCAGCATAGTATGACAAAGATTTGACTAATTTAATCAGCATAGAGCCAACATAATGCTTCCAAAATTTCTGTTCACAAATCAAAATACATTTGAGCCACATATAGCTGAAATATACCAGGCTAGAAGTATCACACCAAATATACTACATACAAGCGCAAACCTTTTCAGGAAGATATGCTACATATGGAGTTCTTTTATGGTCAGACAAAAAAACGATTTCAGTTCTTGAGAGGAGGTCTTTTATACTAGTATGAAGGGCTTTTCATTTCCTGACCTCATTTGATATAAATCCAGGAAAGTTAACAGATAACGTTATCGATATGCAAAGACATACCTTCGTAATGTCTTGGCCATCAAGATGAATGCTGCCAGATTTGATGTCATAGAAGCGAAACAGGAGACGAATGATAGTGCTTTTCCCACTTCCAGATGGACCAACCTGAATGTAATAAAAATTTTTGTGGATCGTATCAACATGAAATATATGAGAAATCAAACATACTGTAGTAAGCCAACACCAAGCTGTCGCACCAGATTCTTAGGACTAATTACATAATAGAAGCAACCAGTATACATAGGTTGTTTCATAGCATGAGAGCATGACTGAAAGTTTATGCTAAAATGCAACTTTTAAATTCCCCAGATGTCCTTCGTTGCTATGCGAATTACAAAACAAAATAGATAGCATATGGCATCACGAACTATTCCAAAACGAGTTCCTAAAAATAATGCTCACAAGCAAGTTTTAGCGCAGCAGCGGGACAAATACAGCTGCTTTACACCAAAAACTGTGGCAGTGCTGCCAATTTTCTCTGGATGTTCTAAAACACCAGTTATAGTTTGGGGCACACACAAAAATAAACAACCATACCACATTGAGAAAGAATTAATTCATGTATGGAATAGATGCACTTTATTCGTCGGGCTGAGAAAGCTGTGAACGGATCTTTAAATACGCAAACATAGCAAAAAAGAACTTGTTCCACAATTACTTTCTTCCCTTAAGATCATCCCGAATCTAAGATGACGTAAAGCAGAATATTCCTGGAAATTTATGGTGGCACACAACTATTGCAGCAGAAATTGCAGAGAACTCCCATGAGGAGTTAGTCTGCTCCCATACAGCTCGACAAATTCAGCTTCTCTCACAACCCTGAACCGGCCAACTTTCATCACTATCCACAGTGATTAAATCACTGTCTCACTTCTTGAATTGGCAAAATACGCAATGATCAACCCTTTTGCAATAACGCTGCTGCATTTGTTTTTCTTGGCATCTTTTTTGGTCATCCACCAACATCATGACGATTGCTTGAATACGACTTTCTCTGCTATGAGTATTTGTGTAACATATTACATCGATCAATTGCAGTTATCATGTTGGTTATCAGAAGCAGTTATCAGATGAACAATAAACACCAGATGAGACAGTCTGTAGCCATTTGTTGTGATATAGGCCGTAAATACCGTGCTTGAGAAGAAAACTGCAGCCTGTTGCTGCACTTTAGCTATGAAATTCGATGTATCTTTGAAAAAAAAAAATGTGAAGATTGAGTTTCAAAACTTAATTCAGGATTGAGTTTCACGAGCCGCGGAATGGTTTGTCAGAAGAGCTTGGATAAAACGCTGGCATCTGTTGTTTAGGAAATCTGCCACCTAGTTGTTCAAACTTTGCTGTGAGCAACACATGAACTGGTTACATAGGTCAAACCATGTATAACCAGTATAGATTCAGTGCAACCTAACATTAAAAGCGAAGATAAAGGAGTTCTGACAGCAAACACCACAAGGAGAAAGTCAAAGAATAACAATCGTAGGACATACCAGAGCCACTGTTTGTCCAGGCAACACAGTAAATGATATTCCTTTGAGGACAGGCTTCCTGTATAATAGAAAAATAGTGGTACTTCCATTAACACTTCTAATATAAACACGAGGTACAAATTCAGTATCACCTATACGCTAATGCTTACTCATAGTATGCTTATTCAGAATGGTCTGGTCTCAAATATACATACCGAGGTACGATATCCGGAAACTCAAAAGGCATGCATTACTATAATGCAACAAAGTTACAAATCAAAGTCATTTGCTTCAGGTACAAAATGTTACTCAAGAAGCTTTTTCATTCCTTGCCTTATGGTTCTAGTAAGCTGTCCTGAACAACTTTACTTCTATATATAGAGCTCTTGTGTCAGCATCCAGACACACACTTTAATTCCCTTAATTTTTGCAATTCATAAATTTTTCACACTAAGTCCAGAAATACTTGAACATTGATTGTGTAATGCTACTGTGCAAATAGTATTTTTCCATTATTCTTTGTACATGGTTTTATTTCAATTCTGTCTAAGTCGTGCCGTACTACCTCGCAAGCAGAGAGACTCAAATGCATATAGATTTAATTTTTTCTAGCATTGATAAGTTGAACAAAGTTTAATAGATCAAACATGTTGGCCATCCAACTACAAGTTGTGGTGTACGTACAAAGAATTAACATTAGATCAGCCCTCGTATATATCCAATTGCAATTAGCGGTTTTTAACCAACAAAAATGCATTAACCAGAACTTGTAATAACAGACCTTTCATCATATCCAAAATGCACATCTTTAAATTCAACCAAACCATGCTTCAAATTCAGTTCCTCTGCATCGGGATCATCTTCAATCTACAATTACAAACACACAGTTATTCACCGCAATCTGTCAATTGGCTGACAATGCAAGAGGGTCCTGAATTAGAGAGACGAATTGACTAAACACAATGCACTCAAGAACATCACCAGCAGTGGAAGGTTAGCATAGGAGCAACAATGCTCCGGAAAGTCAAGATAGCTTCTGACTCTCTACTATTCTGGGAAGGAACCTCCTAAGATGGGATTGAGAATTAAGACCAGTATCTAGTTAACAACATATATGACATCCATTGGCATTTAATACTGGACTAGAGAGAGCATTGCATAAAAACATTTCTCAGTTTTGACAGGTCTATGTGTACATTTGATAATCCTTCAGAGAAAAGATACAAAAAACAACAGAACCAAATAGAATGAACATACCTCGACTTCTTCACTGAGTAAATCAAACATATTCTCCATGTCGATAAAAGCAGCTTGAATCAACCTGAAAAACAATGAAAGCAATGAATACAAGTGAACCCGCATATAGAATACTGCTTTCTAAATTCACTCGCAATAGATAGGGCGCAATCTAGTTGAAGCAATATGACATACCCATGAGAAATGAGAAGAAATCAAATAACATTCGTTATTGTGAGTGACATAGTAACTGCTCATTTTATGGCGGTGTGCTACAGAAATACCCAGTGATGAACACTCTGAAACACTTCTAAAAGACCAGAAGAAAGTGCTTGATATCAATTTTAGACATTGCAAATATCGCCCAACAAGAATTTGACATTTTTGCACTGGCACTGAAAGCATGAAAGCAGGCAAAGTACCTAACCCACCATCAGTACATGTGAACTAGAAAAAGATTTGGACATATTCTTGCGGGGTATCAATCAGCATTACACAGGTGTAATACCAGCAATACATAAGTGCAGTGCACACAACAAACAAGTAATTCTATTTGGAATGCTATATATAGAAACTAAGCACAGCAGTTCCAGGCTAGTTGAGATGTCCGGAAGCAAGTCGAAAATGTAAACCTTTGACTTTGAATTGGTTTGAAAACAGCGGAGGGACCTATACTGACGTGTCCAGTTGACTCCTGTTTTACACAATATCAAGTCAGACACATCACAGAAGCCATTTCTTGAAACTAACCAGGACAATGTACTACATGAAAGGATGGATCACACTTGTAAAATGGCTTTTCTAAATTCAAAATACGATTTCCTATTTACAAACCTGTAATATGTTCCGAAGAATCCCAGTGGAGTGTATAGCTGACGAACGTACGACAGGAATAAAACAAAGTCACCAACCTACATAGTTACATGAGAGTTAATATCAAACAGTTTTGTACAGTTTACAAAACAGGTATATATGGAATAAATAAAAACCAACAAGGCAGAGGTCAGCACATAAGTTTTGCAAATAGCAACGTGCAATGTCTGGCACTGAAAAGAAACCAGGCACTTACAACTTGGACTTCAGTTAAAGGAACAAGAGAAAGAAGCAAATATAACTGATTAGAAGGAATAATGGATCAGAAAAAAGAGGCTCTACAGGTTAACAACTCCAAGATGACAGAATTCAGTATACATATTGTACTAACACTGTAATCTCCTTTTACAACCAGTTGTCCACAATAAAGCATGCCAGCAAGTAAGCCAGATGTAATGATTATGTTCTGAGCATTATTCAACACACTCAGTGTGATTAAAGTCCACCATTCAGCTTTCTGAAAAACAGACATATGTAACTGGTAAAGAACATTAGGAAAGACAATCACTATGCAAGAGAAAATCATACACACATTAAATAGAGGAAATATTATTATAGCGCAACAATGCATGGCAATATCTATGCATGCTGGTTTGAGTAATGAGTCAAAACTATGTGCCATAATGCCTCGAATAAGCGCCCCCCTCAAATACGCACCCCCAAATAAGCGCCCACCCTAGAAGTGAAATTAGTGAATAAGCGTCCCCATCGAATAAGCGCCACCCTTCAAATAACCACCCATCCTTCAACCTTGAGATTCGGGTGCTTATTCAAATTTTTCACAAGAATGAAATTGATAAGTAATTCAGGAAGCAATTTTTATTAAACAATATGACTTGTTTAGCTTTTAATCATATTTTGTGTGTTTTTCGTTGTGGTAACATGGGAACTTTTTTTATTTCTTAGACAACTTCCGTATCTACTAATTAACTAAAGCGCTCCCTTCAAACATGCGACCCCCTCGAATAAGCGCCCACCCTGGATCCTTAAAAATTAAATAAGCGGTAGGGCGCTTATTCGAGGCATTACTGTAGTTGCTTTGAAAGTTATGTATACAATCAATACAAAATTGCTGAGACTTACAGAAACCGACACATCCGGATCAATCCCATAATTATAACTAACTGAGCATAACAAATTAATTATCTAACTGATCAGAATTCATATGTCAATCAAAATGTTCAAAATTACTACCTGATATAGCTTGATCCGGTCATTGTAGCGGTCAACCTCAAATGCCTCGTTGTTGTAATATTTCACCTAAGAGACAATAGTTATAGGAAAAGCATATATAGGCAAATTATCAGTAAAAGCTTTTCATAATGCACAGAACAAGGGACAACTTTCCTAACCCATATTGCAAGCTTTAAGAGGCGAAAAACAGCAAATGACTAAAAGTAGTACACATGCAACACAATTATCAGTCAAATTAAACTTACTGTTTCGAAATTGAGGAGCGAATCTACTGCCACAGCTTTCGTGGCATTGTCTTTCTCATTCATGTCACGCCGGTACTTAGTACGCCACTCAGTAATGCCAATAGTAGCAGCTAAAGAAAAAAGACCATCACACTCATCATGTAGGCAGCCAAAAATAGTATACTGATGCAGGAGTCATTATTGAATCATTTTGCACAAATACAGATACATGAGAAAAGCTGCCGAAAAGAGAGTACATACATTCAACAAGACCAAAAGCTATGCCTTGAAGAACTATGCATTTCATGAACGATAAAAAGGTCCTCCTTGCAAGTAGCTGTTATATAAGCATTTATTGGAGCACACAAATCTCTGTTTAGAGTGATTTAACCTTACAGTATGTGCTCTGGGAAGGACTATAGCTAGAGACATGAAACTTGGTAGTATGATCGACCATTATCTAGGAGACAAAAAATGTAAACTTTTTTGCCGACGCCATCAACTTTCTTGAGAACGTCATCATACATTAGGCCAGGTGAAATTGCAGGGAAATTTTCAGGGAAATTTTCAGGAAAATTTTGGAAAGTTTCAAAAGCTTCCTTTAAAAGTCAATAAAAATTGTGCAAGTAGCTTGTCCAAAAAAATTTTTGCGGCAAAAAACTACTATACCGCAGCGTTACAGAAAGGGAGAATTTGCCCCGCTACAATGATCACGAAATGGACCAACAATAAGAGGAATGAATGATATGGACAGCGGATAACTCAAAATCTCTGAGGGTAACAGAATGTACACTCATTTGATAGGAAGAATTCTATAAGAACACAAACCAGAATTTCATGTAACACTTGAAAACGATTTAAGAACAAAGCAGGGCTAAGCTTCATCACAAACGTTTAGAACAACAACACTATTTTATAGTGCAAATAATCAAATTTCGGCATTGTCTGCTGAAACAGTATATCATTCCTTTATAAAGAAGACAAATCTATGTTCGAAATGGTCACAATTCAAGAGCATATTGTTTTGCGACATCAGAACAAAAATTATGAACAATCGATGCTGACAGTCAGACAAAAAAATTACGAATGAGCCTCAGCTCAAATTTTCTAGTTTTCAAAAATGGTTAATAAATTTGTATTTGAGGAGTTCTTATAGAAGCTTATCCCACAGAATGTTACATAACAACTAAAAATAAAAAAGTCCTCACAAAAAACCAAAGCTATTTATGCTTCTAAGGTTCAAATATAGGCCTTTGACTTCTGAACATGTCTACTTAATAAGAAACAGATGGTCTACTGCTGTGCTGAGAAAAAAAGTAAAGAAAGTAAGCATTCTTGGTCAAGGCTAGAAAGAGAAACTATGGTAAACAACAGCACACAAGGAATTCTTTATTGCTTCGAATTGAACGCACTCAATACAATATCAGTGCTTTATGCTGATTGTGTCTGCCCTGCCTTCAACTTAATGCTAAATATTCTATGGAAATTTTTGGCAGCCAGTTGGTGGCTGTGTCACACAAGATTATTAGTAACTTAGCAATAAAACAGGAGCAAACCACTTGGTGCCTGGGAATTTTCCTAGATCTCCAAGTTCACCAACTGTGTACAAAGGGTGTACAAAAACGTGTGAGCCTGACGCTGTCTTCAAAACAAAACTCTCTGTAACTGCTTGTATTTTAGTCTTGGCTACACAAAAATAGAAATTGGATGTGTCCTTTTTGATTACACGAAAATAGGAAGTCAACTTTAAAGATTTGCTGCTACCGTGCAAGTCAATAATGCTCCACAGCCAAACCAAAAAATTGAACATTACTGTTACAAATATCGTGAAAATTTAGATACATTTTATGATTGATAGCCATGAGCTTTTTAAAAACAACAAGCATTTAAAAATCAACATCAGGGCTTTTTAAATTAGGCGCACGCTCATGGATTGTTATGCACCATACCTCAACTTCCCCCTCTTCTCATTCCATTCTTCTCTTCCCAGTAGCACTGCAATAAAATTGTGGTTCAACCGCATACACAGCTTGCTTTTTCTCACATCCTGCATTTAATTTAATTTTCTAGTTTGTAGAACCCTACCTGGGATTCAATGAGAAAGAACATCCCGTGAATATTCTGTAGTATAGTCCATGCACGCAACTTAAATCAAATATGACTGGAAAAAGAGGCACGTTGGCAGCCCTTGTCTGAGAGAAAAATTTTAAAGTGCACGCGTGCGCCACATGTGGCTTCGAGGTGAACATACTTTCGTACTCCTAGATTTAGAATTTAAAAAGCCCTGAACATCAGCCATGTAATGAAATAATGTAGCCATAAGATTTTTGCTTAACAAGCTTGGCATATTTTGTTCAGTGAGGGTAGGTAAAATCGTAAGACTGATTGGCTGTTGGATACCCTTTATGGCATTGCTTTGGCTCTGGATTGTGAAAAGGTTGATAAAAGTCCATTTACGATACAGCTAAAATCCATATTTGGTTGAAGCAGAAATAATCACTAGAAAACATACAAAATGGAGTTCCTCTTAAGGGGGTTTTACACCAGAGCAATATATTGGCCACTAACATATGGACAAGTATAAACAATGCCCTTTGTGTGTAATGATAACCTGCCAAGTATTGGAGGCTTGCAGACGCGACCTTGCCAAGACCGGGTTTCAAATCAAAACGAGTTTGATTCGAAGTTCAAGATTCTCCAAGGTTCTTTGTTCTCAGCAGCTATGATCATTATCCAATTTTCAACCAAGAACAAAAGTGGTGGATGCTAATGTAAGTGCGTCACTTATGCCTTTCATACGTATCTTGATGAAGGCATCTTGTCGTTAAGCTTGGCAAGTACTTGGCAACATATACGCAAGATGTTCCAATATATTAGCAGGCAATATATTGCACTAATGTAAAACCCGCTTTATATACACAGAATTCAGCAAGTTGTTTTCCATATTGTTTTGACGCTTTGCAGCTACAGCAAACTCTCCAATTAGCAGATACCATCAGGGATTGACCTGAGTGTCAGGTAATTAGACGTTTTTGAATATTAAAAAGCTCTGTAATATGATAGTAGGCCCTACTAAGGTATGTTAAAGGTGGCAGTGATCCACCACTTTTATGGTCCGGACAAAATGGCAAACTAAGGCAAAGAACAAATCGAATTCTAAAAAAAAGGGATTTAGAACTTATCATGAATAAACGCCTATATTGACTGTCACCCGTATCTCATTTTTAGTATCCGCTACTTAATTTTTATTGTAACTCTATTTCCATTGTTTTGTACAATAAAATTTGTCCGCTAATTGGAGTGTCTGCTAAAGGAGGGCCTGCCTTATACAAAATTTTTGTAAGGATTCAACCTGAAAACAATCAAGGAAGTTAAATTTGTATGCTAATCAGAGGTGTCAGCCTTTTAGAGAGTCTGCTAATTAGAGAGTTAACTGTATTTAGTTTTTTTCCTGAGCAATAGCATAACAAATGGTTAGTGATGGGATGGTGCTCTTCAATTATTTTCTATTTCCTCCACACTACTCAGCGAGCATGTACTAACCTGATCAGATCTTAAGCTTTTTTTAACTCTACTTCGTGCATCAAATTACTAAATAAAGTGACCACTGGCATGGCTCAAATTTGCATGAATGATTCATGATATATTCAATACGGATTCGTTTAATTATTTCGTGCATCAAAATCACACATTCATATCATATCTTCACACTTAAAAATTATTGCTTGAAGACCAAACCAAAGCGGTATGTTAGAGGTCTTTTCAACACATATCAACCAACCATATTTCGTGACTACAATGTGTGTCATTCTGGAAATATCAAACCGGAGTGATTTAGCCCAAATCTCAACTTTTACAATAATTGATTGCCAGGAGAGTACCACGAACACATAATATCCATTAATATTCGATAACAATAAAATAGTAATAATAATAGATTTACCAAGATACAACGCCATAGTTAGAGTAACAATGAGAGCGAACCATCCGTTAAAGGCAGAGGCAAAGTAGATGATTGCAACCAAAATGTCGATGATAGTGGGGCAGATTTGGAAGAGAATATAGCTGAAACAGAAAAAGAGAAATATAAACTTTTGCTCAAGATAAGCACATAAAAATCGCAGTCCTCTGAATTAAGGATACTGCAAAGGCTCAGATGGTGCTCTGTTCAAGAGCATGTAATTTGATTCAACAAAGTTTCCAAGAAGTCTTGTGAAGTTTAATGCATCAACAGAGGGCACTAGCTTCATATCCTGCAGTTTTTCAGATAAATTGCCACCTGCTACCTGTAGACAAAAGGAATATTTGAAATCTTGGTCATAGCGCTTTGCAGAGCTCTAAGTCCCTCTATGCTCAATATTTTTTCGCCAAAACAACTTTAGGTGAAACGTACATGTTGCACATCCAAAACAGTGTTGCCGTCTTTTGAGATTTTTTCCAATTAGAAGTTATGGCTCGTCATAGAAAATTGAGGAAGTTTTGTTATGAAATCATGAGATTTCAACTTAAATCATTCATAACTTTCGAATGAATCCAAAACAGCAAAAATGCCGACCACATCGTTATGTAGAGTCTGTTGAGATCGTTTGGTTGATGTATGCTTTGTACATTGAAAATCAAACCGGGGGCGACTTAGAGTTTCAAAAGTACCGACACTTCCGTTTTTTCTCATTCCTGTTTACAGCTTGCAGCAGGTGGCACACGGGTGGTTTTTTAAAGAGTACTTTCTCAAAGCTTGCCACCTGACCAGATTAACACATGCCATAAACAAAAACTTTGATAAGCTTTTCAACTACCTGTAATGCTTGACTAAAGATTATCGACTGTTATGACATCTGAGAGTTTGCAGTATCCTTAAGAGAACTTGTAGTAAGCATATAAAAGTAAAACTTAGTTGACTGCGACGACAACCTTGGATCAGCAAAATAAGTTCTCTATTGCTGGCAATCACAAAGGAATTTTCAAGACTTTACGACAGAAGGGGACACACCCAGGCCACACAAAAGTTTTCCCACACAAGGCATAGGCTCTTCAAGATAAGTAATACTGCTCTCCAGCTTCACGCCAAAGTTCGCCCAGCATTAATCAGCAGATTTTTACAATATTTTGGAATAACTGTGTAAATGGTTATTTTTTGACATTAATGGCCATCTGCAAATTAATAAACAATTTTCAAAAAGACTTTGATTAATCACTTTGTTTTGATCATGTACATCTACCTAAACTTCAAGTTTCAGGAAAATGCGATGGGCATTTATCTAGGAAAAAGCATCGGCAACAGATAGAAGGGCGGGATTCCGAGAGGAAAAGAAACACAATTACTACGTGGCAAGAACCAGCATAAAATACTTTCTATTCCAAACTAAAATGTCAAGTTCTATGGACACTTCTGCCTTGCTAGTTATTATGCCACCTGCACATGAACACTACCACAACAATACATGAAGGTGATGCAGCTCAGAAAGATACTTTAGCCGAAAAATTGAGCACCTGAGCAAACTTTCAATACTTGTTGAGCCACGGTCAACCATGCGAATGACTTCACCGGTCTTCCTCTGCAAGTGCCAGCGTAATGATAGGTTATGCAAATGTTCAAACAGCTGTACTTGTACTGATCGACTGGTGAATTGTTGAACCCTGATCCACAAGAAGGAGCGGATACTATTCAGTAGCCCCATAGAACCTGTTAAAGAAAACGAGGAGCAATAAGCCTCGCAGATGTCACATGGTGGCTTCATTAGTAGACAGGGTGAACACATTCAACCTATCGTAATGCTTCCATAAAAAGCCCGGGGCGTTTATTAAACTTTGGGACATTTTAGGGGGCATCTATTCGAGGGCAGCCTTTAAAATAAGGGGCGGATAACATTTGTACGAACTTTTCCTCTCTTTCTTACGAATAAACTTGATACATCAATGAAATATACACCAGATTACATGTCAATATCATCATAAACATCATCTTTTTCATACTCCCATATACTTATACCAAATAAAAGCCACAAGAATAAAGTAACAATGTAGTGGTGGTAGTACGCAGTTTTACATGCGTTAAGTAGTATATCTCTAATAAACACCCCTCTGGAGGAAGGTTTCTATTCGAGGGGGGTCAATAGAGGGGGGCGTTTAATGACAAATCTCCCGAAAAAGGGGGGCATTTATTCCAGAGGGGCATATAAAAGAAAGAGGCAATTAATCGAAGTATTCCGGTAAATCCATAAATTACATTGCAGATGACCCACAAAGGCCTTGCTACCTTGCCTTGTGTCATGTCATGTTATACACAGAAATGGCAGATAAACTTTACACTCAGGAAATACATATCATGTTTGAAAGGCTGATTTTTTTAGGTTTCGACCAGAATTTGAATTAATTGTGGTACAAAGAAAACAAAAATTTGGTGTACAAAAACAATTGTATCTATCTTATGTAGCAGACACATCTGAAATATTTCAGTGTCGGACCTCTGGTAGACTAAAATTTCATCAGATCAGTGTACGTTATCACAGAACCAGGATGAGACACGCGGAAAATGCGAAAGTTAATCAATACCCCCAGAAGAGAAATAGATTCATAGGTATTGGATGAGACAGCCTATATGCCAATTAAGTGCCCCTGCTATGCCGCACAGAATCTGGCCCCGTGCAAAAACAACAGAAATACAAAAAAGTGGCTCCATATGCAAGCATTGAACTTTGACCAGTAAATATGAGGGTATCAGTGAGAGCTGTTTACTATCTCATCTGCATGAGATCTTTGAGTACATTTAATAAAAAATTCATTTAGTCAGACTGTCTGACACAAGCACCTCCACTGAAACTATTTCGCAAACAATCTTGTGCGTAGACTGTGCAGGTAAATCCTCACAAAATCTGATAGCCAACACCTACTCCTCTCCTGTCATTACATAAAATGTGACTATGCTGTTATGAAGTCTCTCATTTAAACTTGTTGGCAGTCACACAAAATAAATTGATGAAATTTGTTTCTAGGTTTTCGAGGAAATTGACTGAGCTAGTATAGACTTCTGATAGATTGGATACATTGCTTTGGACCAGGCAAGTAACAATTTTTATGATCAATGATTTTTATCAGAGACGGTTTCTTTAACGTAAATTACTTGATTATCAGCTATCAACTTACCGAACCCTCCACCTTGGCATGCAACCAGAGCCATGTAGACAAGAATCAACTTGTACGGATTCTCTTTATTGCTCTTGTCAGTCAAGTAGTTCACTACAAAAAAATAAAAAGTCCAGGAATTGACTCCTGGGAACTTAATAGAGGATCTTCGTGTAAAATCAAAGAAAACGCAATGGGCGACTCTCATCCCTTTCATACAGAAAAGCAACCATTTGCCATAAATTATCACGGAAAGGTCGAATACTAATCTTATCATAATAGATGAATGGCTTCCAAATATTTATTTTTCACATGAAATATTACAAAAATAGATAGCCACATCTTAAAATTTTTTCATTGCAATCTATCGTTTTGACCCCTCTTCCCTGAAATCAATGCACAGATATATGCATAGCTGAAATTCACAAGTTTCATCTGGCAAAAAGCATCCTGAACAATAGGATCTCCACAGCGATGATAGATGTTACGTGCTGATACTTTTAGGAGAATGCAGAAGCCAACCGGTCAGATGCTGGAGTTTGAATCAGAATCTATTTCAGACTACTGAATATGCGGAGTCTCACTCCCTACTTTCCTCTGGTCAGGTTGTGTGTGCCAGATTGACTGCGAGAAGTGAGAAGTGCCTCTTTCAATACGAAAAGGAATACTTCTACCGTTGATACGAATTTATTGATCTATACACAGGTATATTGCTAATGGCATTCAACACCGATGAAGCAGCCATAACCATTTCTTGTGTCAACTCCCACATTGCACAAATTGCATTTAGATAAACACATTTTATGCCTGATCCATGACAACAAATGTTCTAGAGTGTGGAAAACTGGCATAAAAAAATATAGATATATAATTATAAAAATTGATTGATGCATAAAAGGAAAAATGAAGAGCAGAGTGAAAAGATTCTGGAGTCAAGACAAAATGAAAGCAGAATAAACATAGTGTAAAACACAACATTTAAGTTTGAATTCAGTAACTTACCAAGTTTCTTCATTTGAATAGGCACAAACA
>JAOBRC011129778.1:0-23786 GCA_027575255.1 Scolionema suvaense | reverse complement strand
CATCTTTTGTGCAGTTACACACAAATTTGTTTAGTAGTTATGGCATACTATTTTCCTCCTTCGTGCTCGTGGCACACAGGCATCGGCAAAACCTGTGGTGATCCCTTTGGCAATGAAGGGAATTGCCATGGCTAAAAACCCTGCGGTAAATGCCATATCCGAATGAATCATATTCAAACTATGAATATTGGACATCGTAATACCACCATCTTGCCTACCGAAAATTGTCGTTTTAATCGAAGCGTAATATGAAATAAAAAAATTTAAAATGGTAAACATCGGCGGCCATGTCCATAGCCACACCATGGTCATGACAAAGGAAAAAAAAGTCTTTTCAAACAGCGGTGAGAAGCCTAAAATAATGACGACAGGAAATAAACACATGATTAAGATCCAAAGGCATGCGTTTAGCATCGGCAAGCGATAACCTGCCATCCAAAAGGTATTCGCTTGTGCAATGCGTAAATAATTGAGCGCTGTTGTATTGGCATAATTCATCATCCCCGCAGTATTGCCAGTAAACGCCATGGCGTCTGAGATAGAATGCCAGACTTTGTTAATTAACATGTTTTGAATTAATAAATTTGTGCCAGTTTGTGAAAGGTTCATAAACAGTTTTTGCGCATCCGATAAACGTCTATCGAATGTTGCTTTATCCCCTTGAGTGAAGGTATTAGCAAACGTTTGTGCTTCTTTGCTCGCGGCAAAGATCAGTTTTTGTTTTAAAATAGTTGCCGCCTGTACACAACTGACATTCCCTTCTTTCTCCAGAATCACGCGATATACCTTTGATGGATTCTGAAACAGCGTATTCATAAGATTGGTGGATCGCACAATATCCAACACTGATAAATTATGCACGACTTGTACACTGGCAATCCACACGCATTGACGCAGGTAGTTTGATAAATCTGCACCTAATTGAGGCGTCTCACCAAAACTTGCGGCACTAGATGCTAACGCAATGCGCGAGCCAAAGATCATCCCGGTTTCGTTATAGCCTTTTTCATCGGGCATATGAAACGCCCAATCAAACACTTTGGATAGGCCATAACCCATCTGGGAAATAAACGCAGCGGGTAGGGCGACCCCTGCAGGCACGCCATCGACTTCGTGTGACGCCAGCGGTTGTTGCATATCGATGATGGCCACAGAAAATTTTAAGCCGATCAAAATAAACAAGATCGCAAAACTTTTCACGACAAAGCTTACGATGCTTTTAAATTTTTGTCCGGTCACGTACTGATACGCCATGCCGCTAACACCCAAGGTCATGCCAATGTTTAACGCGGTTTTAAAGGTGCTACTCCCCATTAATAGCGCAAGGCCATTGAGTGCTTCCTCAGCCAATCCGCCTGCCATCGGTGTATAAATCGCTAACATTATTGCTGCCCTTGAGTGGCCATGCGAAGTGCTGGCGTCAATGATGCCATGGCTTGGCGCATCATTTGTTGCACGCTTAAATTGATCGACAAGGCCTGCTGAAATTTCGCGCGGGTGGCAGTATTGAATTGGTCGACAAAGGCATGGGCTTTTTGGATCGACTGTACTAAGCTTTGCACGTTGTTTTTATCCAGTTGCGTGCCCGATAAAGACGACTCAATAACATCCAATGCACTTTTTAAATAATCAGCTAACAAATCGGTGGCCACCATTTGTGCAAACGTCGCTAAACCTTGCACGCCTAAGCCTTGTTGCGCGTCGGCAGAGATCACGGAGAACACCGGGGATTGGGTTAAACTAATCAATCCCATTGCTTCGTCTGACAACGGTGTATTTTCTTTTAAGTGCGTGTAAATAGCCGTGAGCAGTTTTTCTACTTGTGGTACTAGTGCATTAGTAGCTGTAATGGTTTGATCATTGCTTGGGGAAAAGGCAAGGTCTAAACAGTGTTTAGTGCCATCCTTGCAGGTATAAGTCGGTAATTTTCCGCCATAGAGTAACGCTTTGATAAAAGCAGAACCGGTTACTTTCGATGGATAGGTGGTGATGGCACCGTTTTTATCAAATATCATGGTGCCTGAAATCGTCATGTACATTTCGCCAAGCTTTTCATCCCTGGCTAAAAAGGCATTGCGCTTGACCACCCTATCCCAAATAATATTGGTGTTGTTATACACGCGATATTGATAGGCAGGGTCGTTTTTCGCTTGTGCTAATTGGTCCCCAATGGCGCCACCGGTACTGCATTGTTGCCGAGCATAGGCCCAATCGGCAAAGGCGCCAGAGTGTGTGCCTAAGTCTTGGCAAATTTGTTGTTGCGAGGCACGCGTCTTGGGCCACAGTCCACCGACTACCTCTTCACCCATCTCACAGGCATTAAAGTTTTGACTGTTAATCTTATTGGCAATGGTTTGCATATATTGCAGCGCGTGTGCCACTTCGGGCAATTCCACTTCTAGCGCTAAATTTAAGGCATAACCACCGCCGCTTGATAAAATTGATTGCATGAATTTCACGATCTGATCCGCTTTGATAAAGGAAAAGCCGCCGGCAAATAAATCAATGCCACCACAACCGGAACGATAACCCGGCACATCCACCTGCATCATGTGTAAATTGCGCACTTCATTGCGGGCATCAATCGACCCCAAGCTTACATAGCCGGCGGCTTGTGATGCATAGGTGGTTGGATGATCAATATGGGCGCTAAAACCCAAGTGATCAAACCAACGATTCAGATCGCTATTGGTATCGGCGAAACTCAGTGATACAAAACCAATGAGGACCACACAGAGGATGAACAAGAGGCGTCTAATCATGTTCACTGGCCTCAATATGTCGCATTAATTGACTCACACGCTTGGCAAGTTGATAGGGTCTGGCTTGGCCAAATAGTACAGGATAGATTTGGTGGGTGATGCGATTTTGCAGGTACAAAGCGGGGATTACCGCTTTAAAGCCGCCGGCTAAAAAATAATTTTTATAGTCCATTGCCGTCATTTTTGATGCCTGTAAATGATCTAAATCCTCTCCATCAACACGGTAGGCATGAATAGGCACATGATAATAATGCGCAAAGTCCTTTAATACCGGGATAAAACGACGGCAATGGGGGCATGTGGAGCGAAAGAAGATCACAAAGCCATAGTGTTGTTGTAAATCTTTTATCGTTGATAGGCGATCGTTAGTATGGATCGCTTGTGTTTTTCCCAGCAACAGTGCCTGTTGGATCTGCTTGGCGGCAATATTGCCCCATGCTGAAAGCGCAAACCCACCAAGCATCATCAACAGTAACATTGCTCTCATTGTGTCCTCTCCCCTAACCCGCTAAAACTATAACGCGCAAAGTGAGTTAATACATCTAAGAAGCGGGTTTTTAGATCAGAGAGCGCCATAAACCCATAACTGAGTGGTTGCATGGTGTTTGTTGTCAAATTCACTAAAAACAAGGCGGGTAAATAGTTTGACGCCAGCGGCAATCGTGACGCAAGCCGTTGCATCGCAATCGACTTTGGCGTGGGTAAGCCAATGATGGGTTGACCATCAGTGGTAACCGAAATCATCGCAAAGTGGTATTGCTCTACAAAGGGTAATAAGAGGGTTGCAAAACGTTTGCATACCGTTGAGTGTCCGCGGTAAAAAAACACTAAGCCAAAATGTTTTGCGGTGTCTTTGAGCGTACGCGTTAACAAAAGATTGCGTTCATCATTGCGAATGGGGATCGCTGTGTTGTTCGTTGGGAAATATAAGCGATAGTCTAATTCGGGGTGTTGAAGCAGTGCCATTTGCCATGAGCGTACAAACCGTTGATCTTGTCTTGCCCAAAACTGTTGTGCACGCAGGTAGCGTGTGGTGTTGGCAACGCTTGGATTGAGTAATGCGGCATCCAATGCATTGCGCGTCGCATTACTTAGCACATGCAATTGCATCGCCGGTGAAAGTGTACTTTCCTGCCTGTGTACCCCGACAGAACGTATGGCTTTGGGTGGGGGCACACTTTTTATTTGTTTTGGTGTAGTATACCAATGAAACCCTTGTGCAGGACTCTGGGTAAAATTTGCCAACACCATGTGTGGCAGGCATAGGATGAGCAATAAAGTGTAACGCATTAGTCGCTCCCCACCTGTTTAGCAATCGCGTTTGCCAATGCATTGCTATTTGGCACATCAGACGATGGGGTATGGTGATCCATGTCTTCATGGATACGCTTGCTAATAGCATCATTCATATCCTTTGGAGAGGGACCGTGAAGCTGCCTATCATTGGCAATGCCTGCAGCGCGGTTGTGACTACCGCCTGGGTAAATGTAGATCGGATCGACAAAATCCATGGTGTCGAAATCCAAACGCTGAAATTCATCCATGGAAAACCCGCTGCAATTCGGCGAATCTGGACTACCATAGGATTTATGTAGTTGTGCTCTACCATAATCGGAGACAATACGCGCTAACTTTGAATCAAAGACGCAATAGACCTTATGGTGTGAGGTGCAAATGTGTCCGATAGCGGTGTGATGGGCGCAAAATTCACCGACATAAGTGGCCAGATAATGTTCCTTATCTTTACCCAGTTTTTTCTCGCTATCGGAACAATGCACCAATCCTATCTCTTTACCCCAGCCTTTATCTTGACAACAATTTTTATAACCCCACATATCAATCGCACACGATTTAGCATGCCCACTAAATAAATTAATGGCCTGCTTACCGTTTTGTTCAAAAGCAGCATCCTTAGCACCTGTTGCCACCGCATCCAACTCCGATGCCGCTTGTCCAAACTGCTTATTTTGTGTGGGTGTTTGTTTGGCGCACTGACCATCAATACAAAAGACATCATGGGCACAATACAGCGCATGGGTATCACACTGTTTCGTTGGACATTCGTAGGTATACATGGCGTTGACACAGTAGCCTTGAATTTGTCGCTCACAGCTTGCTGTGGGTCCCAATTGACAAGATTTTTCAAACGCTTGGCAGGTATCTTGTGCGGTGGTACCACAGGTATACTGTGCTTGGTATTGCCAACAAGGCAGGGTTACCTTCATGCCTGCAATGGTGCGCGTGCCACCGGGTTGAGTACACGTCGTCACCGGGGTAGAACAACCGGGCGGTACCTGATCAGCAAAGATAGGTAATATGATGCCAAGGTATAACAGACACACCCGTAAACGTGTAGATAAGCTCATCTTAATCTCTCGCACTGGTGATGCCAATCCACATGAACGACTCGGTGGGTTTGGTCATGTGGTATGCTTGCCCAATACACCGAATAGGCACCGTAGTAATAGTGATCGTTAAAATCACGGTTATAACCGTCTAAGGTGTAGGTTGTGGCCGCGTGGGTATACCATTGCATGGTCACCGGTCCCGCATTAGCACCCGCTTTAATATGAGCGACAAGCTGACCGTCTGCGTGCACCCATAAATCAGCGATGCCGGTACGGTTATAGTAAAAGGCTTGTGCATGGAATGTGTAGGTCGCCCCTGCGTAGGCAGTCACCGTAGTGCTCGCATGTTGGTCCCGGTCGTGTTCGATATGTACACTCTTGGGTAAATAACATGCCTTATCCACACTATCGCCGGGCACTGCATAGACGCCAAACTGTGCAATCACATGGTAGACAGCATGATTATAACCGGTACTGGTGTAAAAACTACCGAGTTTTGTTGAACCTTTTGGGATAATGTCGCCGTTTTTTAAAATGGCAATATGCGTGCATGGTGTTGGAATAGGTTTATCATAAGGTGCGACGACAACGCGTACCATCGGCGTGCGTGTACAAGTGATCTGCACCGTGTTGGTTTTAACGCAGGTATGCATCACCATGGTAGTGCGACACGTTGTGGGATGCGCGCAATCAACCGCTTTGTCGGAGATCCCATGTGTGATGTCGTCACTGTCTGTTTTTGCAATGGTTGAATCATTAAACTCAGGTGACGATGGATTGACGGTGATCTTAGGACGCTTGGTAAAACTCTTGACGACAGTGTTCCCTGCGGGATCATGCGCTAATGCATGGTGCAAAGCACGGGTCATATCGCCGTCATCACCTGTCACGCCGTGATAAGTAGTGGCAGCAGGTGGATTGGGCGTGTAACCGGGCAAGGTTGTCGTTGGATTAAATTGTTGCATTGACTTGGGTACGCTTGCTGTTTGTTGTTGTACAATGGATTGATCAGCCGCATAATCGCTACCCGTTTGATTGGCTGTGCAAACCAGCGGCCAACTAAGCAGCAACACATAGACGTCATAGCGCATCTTATGACTCCTTTGCTACGTGCAACCATTTGGCTGCAATGGGTCTAATCACAGGACTACCATCGCGCGCAATTTGCACTAAGGCGTCGTGAACCGATTGATTGCCGTATACCACATCAAATGGTTGTCCTATACAAACGTGTTCGTAGCCGCATGTCTGCAGTCGTTTAGTCACCACCAATGCTGGTACACGGGTGATGGCAAATTGCCGAAACCACACGGGATCAATACCTACCCCGTGAAACAAGCCATGCTGCTTTTTCGCTTGCCTGGTTAAATTGAGCATTGCCGTTAGCGTTTTTGGCAGGCTATTTTTAATCAGTCCACGAATGATCACCGGAATATGAAAGCTAGCGGCTTGACACATCATTTGCACTAACAACGCCTTGGGCATCGAAAAGGAGACAAAGAGCAGCGCGCCATCTGCCGCTTTAGCACCGGTTTGCAACGTGCGTGCAGTTTGTCCTTGCTGCATCAGGTGTTGGATAAAGGGTAGACCATGGGTAAGCTCTTTTGATGAATAGTGCTGTGCACCCTTCACACTGGCCGTTTCATTGGTGATGATTTGCTTTTCGTCAATCCGATAGCGATTGATGACATCGTTGATCGTGGCAAAACAACTGAGGCTAGTACATAATAGAGTAATTATCACCATGCATTTCATATGAGCACCTACATAAAACAACAATTACGTTTTTTAAAGATTAAAAAGCCATAGTTATCCCCATCAGCAGGATTAACATGACCGCTCTCCCACGTCGTCACCGAATGTCCAAACGGGTGACAGGCAGTCGCCTCAGGAATGGTATTCACCAGTTGATAGCGATAACGTGATTTGGGCATAATCGGGGTTGGATAGTGATGACAAATGGGGGCATCAAACGCACCGCCCTTGCCGGTGGTATCCCAAATGAGCCCTTCACGGTGCAACTTAAAATCCATGCGTTCTGCCAGCAATGTCGCCGCTTGCAAGGGACTGGTTTGGTACGAGACGTTGCCGGTTAAGGGATATGTCGAACCTTGACTGCCCATACACCAAAACAAACTATCTATCGCCGTTTGACTATCACTGCTGGTTTTAATCGCATCCGCCGCACAGGCCATCTGCGTCACTGGGTTGGCAAATAACGTGGCTTCAGGATTGATCACAAAGGCAAGCTCATCATCGTCCCACGTCGGATCCAGTTCGGTTAGGTACGCCAAATCAAATTCACCCGATTGCACACACGCCAGGTTAGTCACAATTTGTAACCAGTAAATGATGGGATACTTATACCAATGCACATAATAAAAAGCGCCACGCCCATCACTTGCTGGCATTTCACTGCCACCCAGTCCTTGATGCTTAACGGATAACCTGGTTCCCATGTTCACCATGCAGTAGGGGTTGCGCGTCACATCAACTAACGCAAAGGGTTCCCAAAAACCAAGGGTGATGCCGATGCGCTGAAACGCAGGGGGTGGCACACGACATAAACAAATGGGACTCGATGGATTTTGCGTATCAGGATAATCACCCGGTGCCACCGGTAGGTTGCCAATAGTGATCGGGAAAAGGCAGTCCCAACACACATCGGTGACCGGATTTACAAAATGTCCCTTACAAATTGCCGCAGCGCTCACACGAGGGATCAGTGCAAAACCAAACACCCCGACTAGTACAAGCGTGTGCCACCAGGTCGCACATGACTGGCGACTGGCTATTGTCATATTGTCGCTTGATGGTCTACGCCATGGTGATTTTTTCATACCAGTTTACCTCTGCCATTAAAAAGCCTTGGTACCAATGAGTGTTATCTGCCACCGTAAACTAGCCTGCTTGGCAACAGCGGGCACTGTCGTAATATGTAAGCGTTTTGTCAGCGTACCGTTTTGATCAAAGTAAATGCGACCAAAACGCTTGGCCATGGCGCGTAATTTGCCGCCTGTCAAAATAAACTTCACCCCATGAAATTGTTGATAATGCGATGCCACCCAGGCGACTTGCGCGGGATCATCACCATTGAAAAAAATTAACACCGCTTGCAAATGTATGGTCTTAAAAGGATTAATGCGCGTACCCGCTTTGACGAGTACGCGCCCGGTATTATCAGTCACGGGTCGATTAAGGACGACACTGGGGTCAACCACGATCACCTTCGTATCTGACCGCGTGCTAAGCGCTAGCGCAGTAGGATGATACACATGGCTTATCATGCGTGCCTTTGCTTTCGCATCCAGTGCGTCTAGTTCCCCGCTGCGTTGTAGCATAGCTAAGCGTGTTTTCATCAATACGCTAAAATCTTGCTCTTGTACCACAAAGGTTTGCCCCTGTGAGCCTAAATCCTTGGCTAAAGCAACGGCGGTGACCGACATCAAACTAAGCAACACTATCAATTGACGCATGTTGTGCTCCCAGTCGTGCTAAATTGGCTTGAATAATGTTGCCGGTAATGTCGTCATGTTGTGTGTCATAGAGTAGCGCGCCTGCAACCATCGTGACATGATGTTGCTTGCCGTAAGCGGCTATCGTTTTGGGTAAGGCATGACTATAGTCAGTGACAAACTGATGCAATGTGGCTTTTGACATCTGCTTGGCTGCCAGTTGCACGGGCACGGCAATTACTTGCTTCATATTCAAGTACACGGTTTTTTCTCGAGGCGATAATGACAGCGCAACGACAAGCACCAGCAACACGGCAAGACACCCTCGATGATGAAGTAACACGTTACGCATACATATCACCATAGTGCGCTTTGGCAACGTGTTCGACTGCCTTGACAAAGGGCATCCCTTGAGCAAGCAATTTTGAAACCGCTGCATAATCTTGTCCGTCAGACGAGAGCATGACTAAGGTATAAGGATCGACAAATAAACGATGGAAACTGCTGACTTTGGTGCCACGAATTTGTACTTGTGAGTAACCTGCTTTTTTCGCTTCGGGGAAATTTTTGAACAGTTCCATTTCATACTCACTAAACAGTTCATGTGTTTTATTGAAACTTTGTAGCGTGGTTGGATCTTGTAAGAACACCAGTTTGAGCGCCGCGTTTTCCCACAGTTGCGTGGCTTGTGTCCATTTAAAATAATCATTAATCCCTTGCGTCACTGTCGCAAAAGAGGCGTTGTAACGGCGACCGGTGCGAAACCCTTCAACAAGGTAAGCAATCGCCCGGGGATCACCTTCAAAGAAACTCCAGGCTTCATCAATCACGCATAATTTTTTGATCGCACGGTCTGATTCATAGATACGTTTACGAAATTGACTAAAAACTGACAACAACATCGGCGCCATTAAATGCTTTTTGTTTTTAATTTCCAATAAATCAACCACGACAAACCGCGCATGGGGATCGAGCTTACTGGGTAAATTGAAGGCCCTGCCATGTTCTGCCGTCGAGGTGTAACAGGCGATATTGGCGGCTAAGGTCATGGCTGTTGGATAACGTTTGGGATCGTGCAATGCTTCCAGTTCTACTTGGACATGATCGATCAGGGTGTGCTTTTTGTGCTTTTCAAAAGCATGTAAAATGGCTACACGGATCGCCGCCGAATCGCTATCACTGGCACCGCGTTTGGGACATACTAATAACTCAACGAGTTCGACTAATTCGTCGATGTTGTCGTCAATGGATTCAATATAGGTAAACGGACTCATCGCCAGGTTTTGGTATTCTAAATACACGCCACCGACAGCTTCACAGAGTTTACGGTAAGAACCACTAATGTCGATAATATAGACTGACCCCCCATCAAAGAGCGTCGTTAGCATCAACATTTGGGTGGCAAAGGATTTTCCGGTGCCACTGGTGCCGGTAATGGCAAGATTGAAGTTAGTACCAAAAAACCCGGAGAATGGATCGACTAAAGCAAATTGTTCGCGAAGACTGGGTAATAGTACCCCTTTTGCCTGCCCTTGCCAATCAGCCAGTAGCGGCAGGTATTGCGTTGCATTCCATGAGGAAATGTGGTGCATCATCGTTGGCAATGAAAAATCAATTTGCAAATTACCGGTATAAAGAAATGGCATCGACACCAGAAAATACGGCACCTGCATGCGCTTTACCAGCGTGAGTGTAAGCCCATTTAAAGCAAAGGTCTGCTTTGCCGCTTCAACGTGTTCTACACGCATGTTGGGCGGCGAAAATAAAATGACATTGTAAAGCATTTTGACCGAGCCGGTTTTTTGCTTGCTTAAATCATCGCGAAAGCGTCGCCACTGCGCGGCTTGCTCATCTGTCCCTGACACTAACGTGGCATAATCACTCTTGGTTTTTTTGGTAAGATCGCGGACCCTACGATTGGCTTTACTTAAGGCTTTACCCTGCTCCTCAAGCGAATAAATCACCGAAATAATATGATTACAAGGGATCGTATAGTCGGGTTGAAAAACATTGGTGCTATTATTAATATTATCCCACAATCGGAATGCTCCCGGCATTTTATCCAGCGTTAACACCGAGATAGCCGTTTCAAAGCTTGTCGCGTCTTCGTTATCCCCTGATAGCAGTAAATGATCTTTGTCACGATTATCCACTTCCAGCGTAAAGGCGCCTGTGGCGGTTTGATATTTTAACAGGGTATCACCACGGTAATCGATGGTACGCGGATAAATCGTATTGGGATCATGCTGGGTAAAAAAATCGATAAGGTGTAGAAAATCAAGCGCATCACATAAGCGAAAGCCGATGTGAGAGGCGGTTAGCGCGGCTTGAAAACCGACTTTAAAGCGATCTAATACCACCTGAATCTCAGATTCCTTTAATCGATTTTTCTTCATATCAACAATGACAAAGGCTTCTGTTTGGGTCAGGCGAGTGTTGACTGCATCACGGGTTTTAAAGCCTGATTGAGCTGCCCGCTTATAATACTGCTCCAAGGAAGCACCCAGTGGTCCTAAATTTGGCAACCCTGCCTGCTTAAACTGCGCAGCAAAGCGGTCAATTTGTGGTGCGACTTGATTGTGTTTGACTAAAATGACCTGCAAGGTAAATTGGCCTATCTTGGTACGAATAATCGTATCGAGCACTTCAGCGATTTTCTCATTGCCACCGGTCAATGGTGTGATCGCATAAACAACACCGGCATTAAAATCATTATAAAAAACATGACTGCGTTCATCATAATATTGATAAGGTAATTCATCGGAAAAGCGGGGATACTGGTATTCTGACCTATCTGTTGAAACATGGAGTCGCACCGATACAGCGTCATTCTCTTTGGCACTGAGTCCAAAATACGCTAACCCTTTTTTCCACACCGTGTGTATTGACGCTAACATCGTTTATCCTCGGTCATCATCAGTATTGTTTTTAATAGCTTGCACAGGTAAGTTTGCCCAGGCGGGTTTACGCACCACAAAACTAATGTAGCTTGAACCATGATAAGCATCGCGTTGGTCTTGCCAGGGTGCCACCCACATACGTGCATCCACTTCTTGGGTGCGCAGCGGCTGCCCAGAAAATGGCGTGGCGACATGCCACCCCGGCGCCGGGGTGGTATCACGACCAGTAAGATCATCGGTTGCATTCACCTCCTGTGACGCGCTATCTGCTGGCTGCACAAAGCGACCGTTATCGGTAAAACGTCTCTCATCCACCAGGCGATTGACAGTGGTAACACTTTGACAGCCACCTTTATCTTTAAAAGGGCAACGTGCTTGATTGCCAAACATACTGGCACAACCGGTGAGTCCAAGTGTTAACAAACTAAGCAAAACCATCATGACATGATGCTTAACGCTTGGCGTGATGTGTATGGTCATAGGTTGCTCCTGAGGATGAGGCGGGCGAAAAGAGTGCTTGCCCGAGTTGATAATGATGCTGATTAAATTCGGATTCAGCTTGCGCCTGTGCCTGTGACATAGCGGCCCCTGAGGCACCCGCTACTTTTTGTGTTAATGTATCGGCCTTTGCCGATGGCAACGCGGGTGCATTGCTTAAACCAGCACCAATCGATTGCATCGATTGAAATTGCTGATGCGATTTGTCGATCCAAAAACCTGCTTGAAACATGACGGTGACTTTGCGCCCTGCCCTGGCAACGACAATAGGATGATAGAGATTGGCAATTGCCATTAAATAATCGGTGATTTTATCGGCCGGTTTTTCTAGCGCCCCGCCTGCTATTGCACGTCCAACTGAGGTGGGTGTCGATACCACACCAGCACCAGTCATCGATTGTATCGACGACGCCGCAGAAATACCGGCGCCAACGCCACTTAACAGCCCAGCAACTGTGGCATAACCTAAGATAGGACGTGCTTTTAACACGGGAATACCACGCAAATCTTGCATGGCATCTAAATCAAACACGCTGCCATAGACTTTTTTCTCAAACGAATAATGCTTTTTCGCACAGGATAGCGTTTCTAAATGGATCACATCACTATCGGCAGATAGATCACCATAGGTTGAACCTAAAACAACGCAGCCCGATAGATGCGAATGTTGACCGTTAGGCATCGTGCCAGCCGTCGTTAACTTAATGGCCACCGTCCCTTTATTCTTGGTCGCATTGGTCCCGGCATCGCCAATAATCCCAGTGAGCAAGTAACCGCTCACAAAGGTACCTGCCCACACATAGTTGTTCGCATTGCGTGATGCTGCTTTCGTTTTTTCAGGATAGATCATCACTTCATCGTCGATACCCACACTATTGATGAGCGGCTTTGTCACCGGTGGCAACACCTTGGCTACCTTTTGATGAGGCGGCAACGCTTTCGTTGCGTTGTGTTGAACCGCAATGGTATGAGACTGTGTCGCGTCGTTTAACTTGGCTTGTGCCACTGCTGTACTTAAGTGGTTGATTTGCTTTTGCAGCGCCGCCAGTTGCTTGTCAGTGCGTGCACTTTCTACCTCGCTTGGCGTTGGCGCGTGATGGGCTGCCTTTTGCGCAAGCTTATCTAATTTGGTATCGGTGGTATCCAGTTTTGTCAGCAACGCTTCGATGCGCGCATGATCGTATTGTGCACCGACAGAGTCGTCGAAAGCACCGGCAAAGTGGGCCGTCTTGGTGTGCCGATGAGGCAAAGGTCCACGCGTGTAAAAATAAAACCCTAACGCGACCAGGATAACCCCCATTAAAAGAGCGACCGTCTTTAATTGTTCACGTTTAGCGTTTTTATTGGCATTGGCCGACTTTTTAAACCAGGAGGTTATCGAAAACTTTTTCATCACAGTCCCCTTAACGGCTCACTAGCGTGTAAACCGTTGTGCTGTGATGGGGTCTAATCACACAATCACTCAGATAAACCGCACGCACACCCCGTCGGTAAAATTTGCGCTCATACAAACGATACGGGTAAGGTGATGTATTGGTCAGCCGATAGACTAAACCATCAAGCGCTCCACCCGAATACATTGTAATCAGTCGCATCCTAAGATGCTTAGATTGAGCAAACGTCTTGGCATGTGTGACCACTTGCGTTTGCATCCCCTTCACTGAGTGATGGCGGATCATGGCAAGCATCACCGTTTGCAACCTTTGTAAGTACGCACTATTTTTTTCCCAGCGACTATCACGGCGGGTCATATTATTGGGGATCATTTCAATCGTCTTGCCCTGCCCTTGCACGGGCATTACCATGACAGAAAAATGATGACCGTTAGCGGTCGCTAAAAACAAACTAAAGCGGGTGGTTAAGTAGACCGGTTTAAAGTACAGCGAACCGTCTTTGCTGCGATGCCTGTCAAAAATAAAGGTGCCTCGAGGGGCGATGTGTTGCGTGATGTCATCACCCTTAACAAAAATACGATTAATATCATTGGCAGATGCTTCGATTGTCATACTCGCATTGTCGTTAAAGTATAGCGTTTTTGCGCCTGCACTCGTGATCACAAGCAGTGGCAGCAGCAAAAGTAGGTAGTTACCCTTGACCATGTGTTTTTTCCTCGGTGATAGAGACAAGGTGCAATGTCCCTCGGATGTAGTGGAATTGAAGGCGATACGTTTTTAAAACGGGGGGCAACATCACACCATCATCTATGCGCTGCAAGTGCCCTTGCACCAGTGACGCTTGCTGTTTTACATCCACCTTAACGCTATCTTGATAGAATACGCTTCGCATCTTACGAACTTTTACCGCCGCCATTTCTTGGTTAAGCCGCTTGCGTACCCCATCAACATCGCTGGGCGAAACCATCGACAGCAGTCGCCTGTAGCGTGAAACAATCGTATCAGGACTCCACGTTAAACGAAGCTGCATCACATCGGTGGCTATGCCAGCCAAATAACTGGGTGAATAGGAACGCGCACTTAAGGTGTAGCTTTTCCCCATTAACGTGGGTTGGTACACCGTCTCTTTGGCAAAAAAACTGTAAACACTCAAGCACAAAAGCGCGATAATGGCCATGCTTTGGCTCAAATTAGCGACCGTTAAAACACGCACTAAGCGTTCATTTTTAGCAATGGCATCATCTCTCACTGCGGTTTTCATTGACGTGCCCTATTTTAAAAAAACGCGTTTGTTTGATGCCGGTGACCTACGCAATCCCAACACGCTGCTTGTCACAGCATGTGGCAGTAGCCAATACATCATCGATAAGAAAAATCGGATACCTTGTCCGTTAAATTTCACGTGCAGTACAAGGCTCACCAGAGTGCCGGCGATAAACAGCTGATAGCCATAGCCTATTAATAAACCTAGGCACGTCAATCCAATACAAGGCAAACCAGAGACCAGAGGAATACCAAAAATTTTGGGTTCATCGGAAAGCACCAACGTGTCGTAGCGATGGGGTGGCATCATCAACTCCTCCATTAACCTGTAGGGGCAACTAATTTGAAGAAAAAATGAGTGACAATCATCAGCACCGGTAGTCCAAGTAGCACCATGGGGGATTTGGTTTTGATCCAACTAAATCCCGCTGCTGAGGCCTCAACAAGGTAAAGAATGCGTTCAAAGGTGGTATTGTCACCAAAGGTGCCAGCAATGGCAGTGTCTGCACCCGCAAGGTAATCCGTGGCAAACGCCAGGCCAGAGGTTAAGCTGTATAATACCAAGCCCCAGTAACACAGTGGCAACAGCCAGTGTAACACCATACTTCGCTTCACTGCTAAAGTAGAAGGGACGTTTTTCATGGTATTAGTCTCCATAGTAGTATTGATGCTTACCTGAAAATTGTTTCACAACGACAGCCGTAGGGGCGGGTGTGATAAGCTGCTCACTGGTACATCCTGTGAGCACTACAGCAACCACGTTGAAGGCTAAGCCAGCCATAAGAAAGCGGTAGTAGCAGCGCCACGTGGTTAAATGAAATCGCAATGTACCCATTTTTCTGTTTTGCCTGTGTATCACTTATACCTCTACCCTACCTCACCACGATGAATACCCATGTCGAGCCGACCCTTGACTGCAGGTATTATTTTCCTCGCATGCAGTACTTTTAAACTAAAAAATTTATATCCATGTGTACCCGCAATTCTTGCACGTACTTCTATCTCACCAGTCGCTTTATGTTTATAATTAACGTCCTTTAGCTTATAAACATTGTTTAATTTTGCTGAACGAATAATATCTTTCAACGCTTCCATAAAAGTCACTTTTTGTTTCATACTAATTAACCCTCATATAAACAAACTATTGCTTTATGGCAATCAGCCCCGCACTCTCTCTGCTGTCACACTCTAAGTTTACTTGGAAAGTCAGACGATCGATATAACTTTTCTTTGCGGTGTTTATCTAGCTAAAATTTTTTAGCCCTCTACCTTGTAGGTCTGCTCATACTCGACACAGCTTCCATTGTCCGATTGTCAATTTTTTGTTACAATGCTCAGTACCATATTCTATAATGCATTAAATGAACAATCTTTATGCTCATTAATGAGCATTATGTAACATAAAAAATCAGATTGCAAGTGTTTTTTAAGGTTTTTTAAGATGACTGAAGCTGTACTAGAAATTAGCAGTATTTTGAACTACTTACTTGATAAAGCGGGTATAAGTGAGGCGGCGCTTGGGCGAGAAATAGGTGTGCCTAGAGCAACTATTAATAGAATTGCTTCTGGCAGAACACCTGATCCCAGAGCATCCACCCTCACCGCTATTGCGCAATATTTCAACGTTACAGTGGATCAACTACTGGGAAAGCAGCCGCTTTTTGATAATACGGCTCAATCAACAAGATCTGGCATATACACTTCAATCCCTATTATTGAATGGAATGATGCAAGCAATTGGGAGTCAGTTCTTAAAAGTATAAAACCAGATAAACATTTTAATTGGATTTTAACTGATCCAAATATTAATGACGGTAAATTTGCTCTTAAAGTTAAAGGTGAATCGATGTGGCCGCAGTTTCAAGAAAATACAATCCTTATTATTGACTCAATAAGAGAACCAAAAAATAGAGATTTTGTGGTTGTTTACATAAAAAAAAGCGATGAAGTATTATTTAGACAGCTTGTGATTGACGGGAAATATAAATTTATCAAGGCGATCAATGAAATATTTCCAACCATTCAACTTGAAGATCGTGATAAGGTTTTAGGTATAGTTATTCAAACTAGAAACAACTTTGGGTAATCGCAATATATTGGTAAGGGAGTAAGTATATGTTATCTCAAGTATATAACGAAGTAATCAGTAGCTTCAAAAATATATATGGTCGATTTTGGGCAACCACACAAGGTCGTTCTGAGTACTATCTAAAGCTTGATGGATATTACTTTTGTAAAAAACAAAACTGCACGACGGTTGTTATTCAAGTGAGGAACAAAAGAACTGTTGACATAATCTCCGTAAAGAAAGCCATCACTGATAAAACCCTTATCAAAGAATTGCATCCTGCAGATGCTTGCATCATTGGAATACTCGCCAATAATGAAAGAAACGGAATGATTGACACAACATGTGAAGGATGGCAAAAAATGAAAAGGGTTCGTCACTGTTGTTGTTTTGTAAAGTCTGAGCCAATATTGCAAATATCGAAAAAATATTTTAATGATAATAACGACGGGCCAGAAGTTACGGTTTTATATTCTCCATGCCTCAACAAAACAATAAACATTCCAACTATGGAGCTATCAAAAAATGAAGCGTTATTACATGCGCTAGATTCATTCCAAGCTGTGTCTGTTGGATATGATGCCAGCGAATTTTACCTTAGACAAAGCTCAGCAACGAGATAAGCAATGCCAAAAAGAGAACTATTAACTGAGATTACTGATAGTACACAGCACTTAAAATACTTTTATATTTTATCGGCTATCTATATTGCTGGCATAATGACCTCACTTACTGTTTCAGCCAGACTTTTCCCCTTCCATATTCCAATGACTAACTTTACAATATTATTAACAGGCGGAACATGGACCATACCACTTTCTTTTTTCATACAAGATATAACTACGGAGGTTTACGGGTATCCAAAAAGTCGTCAATTGGTGCAGATATCTGTTGTTATATTAATCTTTTATATTGTGTACACAAAATGTATTACTTATTTACCCATCCCTGGCATTGAAAACATAGATGCTTCATACAATACAGTTTTTAATGCATTACCAAGGCATCTCCTGGCTTTACTAGCTGCTATTTTTATAGGAAATCTAGTAAATGATTATATTATATCTAGACTGAAAAATAGATTTGATGGGAGATATTTACCGTTTCGTTTCATCACTGCTACTGCCATTGGCGAAGCGGTTCTACAGCTTGTTGGAACTAGTGTAGCATGGCTAGGCCATCTACATTTCAAAACAGAAATTTTACCTTTCGTTATTTTTTCTTATTTATACAAAGTAGTTTTTGAAGCTATTATGACGCCTGTCAATGTTTTTGTATGCAATCGATTAAAAATGGCGGAAAGTATCGACGTCTACGACAAAGACGTTAACTATAATCCTTTTTTATTCCGATCAAAACAAAAATAAGAGAAAAATTGAATTATGCCTAAAATTGCAGCTATACAAATGTGTTCTTCCAGCGTCATTGAGGACAACTTAGCAACCGCATCTCAGTTAATAGAAAAAGCAGCTTCTAGTGGTGCAAAACTTATTGTGCTTCCTGAAATGTTCCCTATTATTGGCAATAAAGCTACTGATAAAGTGGCCGTTAAAGAAAAATATGGTAACGGAAAAATACAATCGTTTTTATCAGAGCAGGCTACAAAAGCTGATGTGTGGATTGTTGGCGGCACTATCCCAATTGCATGCGAAAACGAAAATAAAATAAGGGCCTCATGCCTTGTTTACGATAATAAAGGAATGGTGGTTGCAAGATACGATAAGATTCATTTGTTTGATGTCATTATCTCGGCATCAGAATCTTATAAAGAATCAGACACCACGGCACCAGGCTGCGAATTAGTTGTCGTTGATACGCCCGTTGGCAAGTTAGGGCTGAGTGTTTGTTATGATATACGCTTCCCTGCCCTATTTACACATCTATCCAATTTGGGAGCAGAAATTATTACCATTCCATCTGCGTTTACCATGAAAACAGGAGAGGCTCACTGGCAACTATTAGCAAGAAGTCGAGCCGTTGAACATTTCTGCTACATCGTCGGCGCTTGCCAAGGCGGTACGCATACAAGCGGCAGACAAACTTATGGTCATAGTCTGATCATAGAGCCTTGGGGGAGCATTATACAAGAAGCCACTGAACCAGGAAATACTGTTATTTATGCTGATATTGATTTAGAAAATTTATACAGAATTAGGGCATCTATTCCTGTCACGAAACATCGCAAAATTAAGCCTGACTTGTCTAAGTTAGGAAAAAGATGCTAGCCTTTTGTGTTGTTACTGAGGATTTTTAAAAATCCTGGCTCAATGACTCAGTTCGCAACAGGCCCATATACACAACTTCGCGCGAAACTCCTGATAGTATAACATAAAAATATTGTTAATATAATCAATTTATTACGTAAAAATAATTAATGGGACAAAGATAAATAGCTTGTCTAGCAACGTTGTCCGGAGTTCCGGACGATTTTAATAATAATGATTCTACTTGCATTATAGGGCAAGTCCATAGCGTGATATATAGGTGCTGGTCGGTCATAATGTACTGTTATAGTAAGCCGTTATTTTTAGACTGGTCCGGAGTTCCCGACAAAAGCACAGAGCAAGCACATAAAGATAAAATGAGAAAACGCTCAAATAATAATGTCTTTATTCCCAAGAAAAAACAAGTTTTTACAAGAAAATGTTTTATAACCTATTAGTGAATAATAAAATTTTATATGCTTTTAATATCTGTGAATATCTATTTATTTCCTGTGAATATGTGTATAACTCATCAAAAAACATTACATACTGACCGACTTGAAAAGTACATAATGACCAACCCAAAAGCACATATTGACCGACTCTATTGATACATACTGACCGACCATATATAACTATTTATTAATAAACTCTTTAACTGGTTGTAACTAGGCTGTGGATATGTGGATATGTAGAACTTTAGCCATCAATTAAAGGTAGTAGCCACAACTATTACATATCCACATATCCACAGCCAACAAACAACAAATTTTAAAAAAGCATAATAAAAATTTGCAAAATCAGATCATTTTTGCTAATTTACACAAAAAGTAAGTCTTTATGCAAAAAGGAACACAAAATGCCAGCAAACGAAGCACTTAAAGAACTATACATCAAGGGAGCACAATCTCTCAAAATTTTACGAAGAAACGCAGCTAGCCCACACAGCGCAAAAGTATTGAAAGAATGGGGTATTTCAGAAACAGCAAGAATGATTGGCCGTACTCCACAGACGCTGCGTAACTTAGAAGAAAAATGCAAAATCCCGCCCGCCCGCAAAAAAACCAACGGCAAGCGCATTGAACGAGTTTATAGTCTTCAAGAAATTAACCACTTACGCGATGTCTTCAAACTGCGACCGGATAAACCTAAAGCTAGCAGCGCAGTCACAGTTAGTATCGCTAATTTCAAGGGTGGAGTAGGGAAGTCGTGTATATCCCTTATGCTTTCCCAATCGCTTACTTTGCTTGGTTACAAGGTACTGCTTGTTGATTCAGATAGCCAGGGTACCTCAACTCACTTAGGTGGCGGATTTATTCCTGATCTACATATATCACCCGAGCAAACCCTACTGAATATTCTAATAGGTGAAAGCCACGATGTAACAAAATGTATTAGCAAGACACACTGGGATGGCCTTGATCTCATACCGGCCAATCTCACACTATATAACTCTGAAATGATTATACCGAGTCAGATCTACGAACACCGCCAGCAAACAGGGCAAATGCTGCCATTTTACGCGCGCGTATCAGGAGCACTGAAAGCCGTGAAAGATCAGTACGACATTATTCTCATCGATACGCCACCATCACTTGGTTTTATTACGCTCAATATACTTTATGCAGTGCAGGGACTTATTATTCCGCTTTTGCCGTCTGAGGTCGATTATTGCAGCACCGTCCAATTTTTAAATATGGCACAGGAAACACTTAGCCGCTTACCAAAAATTGATTATCACTTTATTCGTTTATTGATTAGCCGTCACAAACCGTCCTCTATCCAAGCCAAAACCATGGAAGCAGCCATCCGCCAAGTATTTGGTTCCAATGTGATGACCAATTACATGATTGAAACAGAGGCGATTGCCAAAGCCTCATCGGATATGAAAACAATCTATGAAGTGGATCCACATCCCAATGATAAAAGGACGTTTAGCCGAGCGATTGAACATGCCAATAATGTTGCGGAAGAAGTGCAGCTGTTACTTAGTATGGTATGGAATAACAGTATGGCAAGTGATGTGCAACAAGTAAATTATGATGAGGCAAGCTAGAATGGCAAAGGAAAAACCCAAGTCTGCGATGGCGGCATTATTGGATTTCACTACAAACGACAACGCTGTTGCAACGCAAGAATTAATTGATAAACAAGCACCGGTGTTACAAACAGCTGTTGAGTCAGCAACTGCTAAACAGGAAAAAGCATTACCCACAAGCACGCCATTACTGATCAAGGTTAATCCTGGTGACTGTGTATTATGGCGTTTTGCTGATAGGCCTTCTGATGAACTCGGCGATCTTGAAGCATTAGCGCATTCGCTCAAATCACACGGGCAACAGGAACCAATTCTTGTCAGAAGGAATCAACAAAAAACCCCGCATCAATACGAAGTTGTATTTGGTAACCGCCGTTGGCGGGCTGCGCGTATTGCCAATATTCAGCTCGAGGCAATTTACAAAAATGTATCTGATCAGCAAGCTTCACTGTCTCAGAAAGAAGAAAATGAAAACCATGAAGCAATCAGCAATTACGCGCGAGCATTAAGCTACCGTGCGCAGATTGATGGTGGTGTTTTTAAAAATGAAAGTGAGTTAAGTCAATATCTGGGACTGAGCAAACAGACATTGAACGATATTATGGCCTATTTGCGCGTACCGAAAGTTTTACGTGGCGCAATCAGCAATTATAAAAATCTATCAAAAAATATGGTGAGAAAATTAGCAACACTATCCAGAAACAAAGATGTGCTGGATGTGTTATTACACTTTGCACCAAAAATCAATGATAAAACAGTGACGACATCTAACCTTGATAGACAAATCCATCGTTATTTATCTCCACATATTAGATCCAAAAAACAAGTTTATGTTAAAAAAGATGAGCAGGGTAATTTAGCCTATCGCATTGAACGACAAAAAGGCGGCAAGCTAGCGGTAACAATCAGTAAACCGTTCTCACAGAAAATCGATATATCAATATTGCAGGAAAAGCTTTTAGGTTTATTAAACGAATTAGCCACCATGGAGGGGTAGGGTATGCTCACGGCAGTTGAAGATCATCAGCAAACCAATGAATTTTTATTACCACATGTTCCGGTAGATAAACGGATTATTCCCAATGATATGATTCGCTCATCGCTATTTAATGTATCAAATCATAATCACAAGCGGCAATATTTGAAAGAAGCCAAACTTTCTTCATTTTATTCCACTGAAATTATTTATACCGGCGAGGAATTACGCCAGGATGATGAAGATGTCTGGTTGCAATTAGTTTATGCAGCTGCTGGCTGTCAAACAGATAGCATTCGGTTTCGCCCTTACAGTTTTATGTCACAATTGGGTTGGGCAAAACGCACGCAGTACCGAGACCGATTAAAAGATTCTTTGATAAGAATGTCTGCTACCACACTCAAGCTGTACAACCACGATTTTAAACAGGGCATCGGTTTATCGCTGATCAGAAAATTTGAATGGAGTGAAAATGGTGCGAAACTAAAAGAATGGCGCGTGTGGTTAGAGCCTGAAATAGTTAAACTATTTGCCACGCTTGGGCGCATGTATTCAAAAATACATTGGCAACAACGGCAATCATTAAAACCTTTGGCAAAATGGTTACATGCGTTTTATTCATCACATTCCAAGCCAGAACCAGTGCATTTAATTAAACTGTTACAATTATCCGGTTCTAAAATGGCAAACCTGAAACATTTTAAAGTGATTATGCGTTCATCACTGACTGAACTGTATCGCATTGGCTTCTTATCGGATTTTTATATTGATTTAAAAAATAATGTGCATGTATCGCGCATCAAACCACTCAATTTACAGGCTAAATATGAGCGATAGTGATAGCCAAACATCTATTGCCCTTGGTTTAGATGCCATCTTTGCTGCGCAACAGGATAATAACCAACGCGGCAACAAACAGCATCAGCCTATTTCGCCTGATTCTAATCAGCAAACTGTACAACGAGTTGATATTGCGCTGATTAAGCCATCGCCTTATCAACTAAGGCATACTTTTTCTGAAAGGGAACTCAATGAACTGGCACAAAATATTCAACAGCACGGCATTTTACAGCCTTTAACAATACGCAAAAATTCAGGCCAGTTTGAATTAATTGCTGGTGAAAGAAGATTAAGAGCCGCAAAAATAGCTGGCCTGAAAACGGTACCAGTACTATGCTGTGAGGTGAATGATGAAACTGCAATGGCCTTTGCTTGTATTGAAAACCTGCAGCGCGAAAATCTTAACCCGATCGAAGAAGCCCGGGCCTATCAGCGGTTGCTCACTCAATTTCAATTAACTCATGAAGGGATTGCCAAATGCATGGGAAAATCCCGAGCAACCATTACCAATTTTCTCAGACTGCTTAAATTAAATACTGAAGTAAGACACATGATAGAAGTAGGGGATATAGAACTCAGTCATGCCAAAGTGCTTGGTGTTTTGTCTGAGTCGTTGCAAAGCCAGGCTGCAAAATTGATTAAGGAGAAAGGCTTGTCTGTGCGTGAAACAGAAAAACTGGTGAATAGGTTAAAACCCAATCAAAGTGAAAGGTTTTTAGATAAATCTGATAATAAATATATTGATGCTGATTTATTAGCTAGGATTAAACATTTAGAGCAGGATATGGGGCGAGTATTATCTCAAAAAGTAGCGATTAAACTCAATGCGACAGGGAAAGGCAGGATGATCATTCCTGTTAGTAATCTGGATGAGGTTGAGCTGCTGTTGTTATCGTTGAAAAAAGCGTACTCTTAGCTTTATAACGCAGGCGTTGCAAGGAAAAGGTATGATTGGCATGCTATTGATATAAAACGCTTGCTTTTTAAAAACACCTGTGATAATTATGTGGATAAACTTGTTAAATGGAGCCGTTTAATGC
>JAOBRC011128667.1:0-15932 GCA_027575255.1 Scolionema suvaense | reverse complement strand
AGCTCTGGCCAAAAGATACAGTTCATAAACGTACAAGCTCCATGAAAATGTTCACTGAGTACCACTTGGCAATTAAGTGAACTTCCCTCACTCTTATCAAATCACCCCGTACATTTTGGCAGCCCACACATTAGCACTTTCATAAGAAATTTGTAGCCAGTGAAAATCAGGCTTATAGCCAATTAGGAGCCACCCGCAAATATATATGAGACTGATAGGAACACAGCTCACTCATCACTCTACCCCTGAACCAAAGCTTGTTGAGTTATCAAAAGGGCATGTTCCTTTTCAGCCCATTAAAGTGGTCCATCTCTATAGCCAACAAAAACAACCACGGATAAAATATTTGGCCATATTACCAGAATACTTGTGCATTGAGAGTATAACTAAACAACCAAAAAGGTGGAAACCAGATGGATGGACGCAAGTGTTTGCATTTTGACCCCGATCTTGTAGCTGCTCTGACTGCTGACGTAAAATCGGTTGGTTCTTTTTCAGGCTGCATACACGCTTTTTGTTTCGTAAGCAACATTTTTTAAGCAACACAAGGCTTAAATCGCTCAAAAGTTTTGGCAACAGTCCAAAAATAAAATGTAGAAGACAAAGAAAGACTGTTTTAGTACAAAATAAGAACATTTCTTTTTCAAACAACTATTACTTTGTTTTTCTCCATTTCATTTTTCCAGTGACTGTTAACGAACAAACGCTAACAGCAGGAATGTCTAAAGTTCTAAAAAAAGCACCTACATTGTTAAAACTGACGAAGCCTCTGCATGGTCAACAAGCAACAGCTAAGCAACAATCGAGCCTGGGCAAGAGGAAAGCTTAGGCAACGGCGAGCCTCAGACAAAAAATTGTGTTGCTTATAAAAAAAAAGCATGTGCTTATCTGGGAAATTTATCACCCTAAAAAAACAGTTTCAAATCCATTGTTATAGTACGATTAAGTGCAAATTTGTTTGGACATACCACTCGCTCATGACGTTTTTGATTTTACAGTTCTGTCCGGGGTACGTGCCGCATTTGATAGTCATATGCATTTTGTTGTATTTTCATCTATTGATTAGATTGTCATTGTCATCTACAATAGCTTTTGAAACAGAAGGATTTTGATAAATGCACTTTAGTTCAGACAACGTTGAGAAAATACTCCAACCACAGACTAGACGTGGACACCACAAATTCATGCAAAAGCAAAATGCGACACGGAGTATTGCTCTTCAACACTCTGGGACAAAATACATTGGTACATGGGTCAAAATCCTCCCCCCTTCCCGCGAAAGCAATGATGTAAAGACGTCCTTCCGACTTGTCGATTGTGTGCAACATATACTGCCATGAAAGCATCATTGTTCAGAGGGGGAGGGGGAGTCAGAACGGCAAGACAGTCAGTTTAGTGTCAATGCGTATGTGTGCTGGTAATATGGTCAAATGTTTTGTCCGTGATTGTGTTTGTTGGCTATACGGATGGGTCACTTTATTGGGCTAAAAAAGGAACATGCTCTTTTGATAACTCAATTAACTTTGATTCAGGGGTAGCGTGATGAGTGAGCTGTGTTTCTATCTGTCTCATATGTATTTGCAGGTGGCTCCTAATTGGCTATAAGCCTGGTTTTCACCAGCTACCAATTTCTCATAGAAGTGCTGATGTGGGCTGCCGAAATGTACAGGGTGATTTGATTAGGATGATGCAAGTCAACCAAATTGCCAAGTGATACTCAGTGAACATTTCCATGAAGCTTGTAGCTGCAATCCCGGTGAAAATATATTGGCACGTATGTGCGTTTTGGCCATGTTCCGTGCCACGAGTAAATGAAAATAGGTCGACAAGTACCGAGCTGCAAATCTGGGACGGAGTTTGGGCTTTTGCTTCAGAAACGTACTCTTTATGACTTTTCAGAACTCATGTGTTAGCATATGTAGTTATCTGCAGGGTGTGGTAGGGCGTGTTTTTGGGCATGGCGTGGGATTTTGCTTTTTTTAGGTAATTTAGAGAACAAAGGGCGTGGAATTCGGTCTACTAGCGTAAATTCCAAGAAACTGCACTGAGACTGTAGACAGATCTTGCTGAATACCTGCAATTCAAAGCGCATTTAAGTGCATTTACAAGCAAAAGACTTAAAAAGTGCGCTTTTGATTTTGGCTGAAAAGAGCCTTTTGTGTCAAATATTTTGTCCGGGATTGTTGACGTTTGTGAACTGCGTTTTATGGCGAGACCTGCCTTTCACGAGCTAAACATGCCTTGTAAAATTTCTGACGTGGCCAGCAAACTCATACCTTGCACAGTTTGGTTCTGAGTGGTGTAAGTTCATCCAAATAGCTAGTATATATATGTACAATGATCAGGTTTACTTCTGTGAAGCGTTTGTATATACATCGGTGTAGTGTGTCTTTGCACTGTTAGAAACTCTTTGTATATTTCCATTTCGATCCATTGTATGCATTCTGATCAATGTGAAGTAGGAACAGTGCACTTGGGTACCCTGCAATACATGAGGTGGGTGGACATGTGGGTTATAACTAAGCATGGAGCACACTCTTCCGCAAAAATAGCATGCTAGAAGGATGAGCATCACTTTTCAAGCTTTTGTATGTTTTCTGATCATTGCGCACTTGACTAAGTTCTCAAATGGATGCCCCACATTACAAGGGGTGGGTTGGCAACTGTGTTATAGCTAAGTATGCAGCACATTCTGCCGCAAAAATAGCATGCTACAATCATTTCCAAAAATCTTTGCCAAAATCAGTTTGGCGAAGATATTTTGGCAATGATAGTCTAAAAATTTGAAAAATTTGAGCAGGACAAGTTCCTAATGAAATCAAGTTAGTGAGTGAAACACACTGTTATAGAGAAAATACAATGTGCTTGTGCTATTCTTACACTTCAGGACAGAAATACCATTCTCGTCAACAGGTCAGGCTACTCATTAAACACTGATTACGTGGTGATAACGAACCCAGAGAGGTGTGGAAAGTGAACCAAACTCATTTTCAGTGGTCCTTTGCCTGACATCGATTCGGAGAGTATGATCAACATGGTCACTACAGATTTTCTTTGCCACACACACACACAAAAAGAATCTGTGGCCAAGTCCATGGCCAAACACTTTGATAACGATCTATAACCACTGTCTGATCTAAACCATAAAATCAATAAATCAAAGAACAGCCATCATCAACAAGCAGCTATGATCACAAAAATAAAACGATTTTAATAAACATGTTTTCAAACAAATGTTTCGATTTTGCTGACATCATCATCAGAGTGGATCAAATAAACGAGGCGCCAAGCTATACACAAAAAGGGAAATCGCGTGGCAATACTTAGTGTAACTACAACATGCAAACATAAAAAAATGACAAAAACATTGGGAACATGTTCTCAACAGTTAATATTTGAGCAAATGAAGCTTTGTGAATTCTCACAACCGTTCATAAGTTTATGGCAAACAAGTTTAGTCATCTGGCAACACTGTATCAGACTTCAAATTGTCATCGAAACAAGTAAAAGGGATCAAATCAAGGGATATGATCTTTGTACACGTGCATGAAATGTGTCAAATTCGACTGTTTTACTTGTTTCGATCTAAAACCCACTCTCTGATCCCGCCCAACAGTTACGAAACATTTAAATACATCAGCAAGCAAGTTTAGTCATCTGGCAAGACTGTGCCTGGCTTCAAATAGTCATAAAAACAAGTAAAAAGCACCAAATCAATAGATATCATCACTAGACAGATACATGAAATTCAGTCGACCATTGCCTTAAATCTTCCCCAAAATCAGTTTGGTGACGATATTTTGGCAATGATTGTAGAATGATGAACATCACTTAATAAAACAGGGAAACAAGTGTCAAACAGCAGTCCATCAATAAAGTCTGGAAACTATTAACTCTGAATACTGTATTATGCATATATACAGATAAACAATCTGGCATCATGGTCAAGTACAATCCTATGACAACATTGATCTACTTGCGCTTCCTGTATCACGACGTAAGGCATAGAGAGGTGGGGAGGGCAACAAGAGAGGTCACAAGAAGTTGTCACAGCGAGAGGAGAGGAGGTGGTCTCTGCGTTGAAAAGTCTGCGTGAGCAGTGGTGTGAAATGATTTACTCTACGTTATTGCTTGCTACTGCTGCTAATGCTGTGAAATGATTTGCTGTATGTTGTTACGTGCTACTGCTACTATTTGTGTCATTTGATATGTTGTCTTTAGATAGCTAGCAAATGATTGGCAAAACCTATATGCATTCACAACGTTTGGTTTTCTCTACTATTTTCCAATCATAGCACGGAAAAATACCTCAAACCTGGAAGACTGGACATTAGTCCCAACAGTCCTGATGGAACCAAGGAATGGCTGTGGGATCGAACAGTAAAAAGCTTCTTCTCAGTAATCAAAATTATTGATTCCAGCATGCGGCTCAATATGCTTGTGAATTTTTTCTCACCATCGATCTATGAGTATATTGCAGCCTGCGACACATATACTACAGTTTTAGATTCGTTCACTGCTCATCGCTTCACTATCACTCAGTGCAAGATTTTACTGAGCCCCTACCCGTCTTAATCTTTAGGTATTTCGCACTTACCAGTTGCAGACGGTGGGATTTGAACCCTCGACCTTGTGTGCACAAGGCGACCGCGCTATCACTGAGCCATTCCAGAGCTCTACGAATTCAATATATACTACAGCTCTAGAGACTCTAACATCTCTCTTTGTAAAACCGAAGAATGAAATTTTTGCACGCCACCAACTTTCTACTAGAAAACAACAAGTAGGCGAAACTCTCGCTGAATTCTTACAGTCACTCACGAAACTTGCGAAAGAGTGCAATTTCCGATCTGTATCTGCTAAAGAATATGCCAATGAATCAATCAGAGAAGCATTTATATTGGGCTTGACCTCGAATGTTATTAGACAACGTCTCCTCGAGAGCGAATCTTTAACTTTAGATGAAGCCTTCCAGCAAGCAAGAACGCTGGATATAGCACAGAAAAATTCTGAGCAGTATGTTTCTACTGGATTGCCAAAGCTCTTTGAGATTTCAGCTCTCCTGAGGAAGGTCCTCTGAAACCTGCACCTGCGAAAACTTCATTTGCAGCCGCACAACCTAAAGGAAAACAGCTGCGTTATTTCTGTGGAAACACATGTCATCCAAGACAGTTTTTCCTAGCCAGAGAAGCTATTTATTCCAAATGTAAAAAATGGGACACTTTGCGAAAGTCTGCCAGTCCTCGAATAGCCAAAAACCTGTCACAGCTACAGTTCAGCAGAGCATAATAACTGGAAACCTGACGCTGGCCACTACCTGTGCTAGAGCCTCTACTACATTGAGCCAAGCAATCAAAAATGTTCAACTCAGAGGGCATACTGTTCAAGCTTTGATTGATACTGGAAGCTCAGAAAACTTTATTTGCACAAGTATAGCAGATCAACTAAACTTAAAATATAACAAGAACTGTACAAGCTAAGTAACAATAGCATGTTCTTCATTGAGTGCACAAACAGATGGATGTTGCAAGTTAACTATTTATTTTCAAGACAAACCGTACTACAATGTAACCTTTGCCGTAATGCCAAACATGTGCACTGATATAAAACTGGGACAAGACTTCTTATGCCGTCATAGCAGTGTTACTGCTCCGCTTGGGGAGATCTTCTACCTCTATCTATATGTAGCCTTACTCTATCTAATTTATCAGCACCTAACTTATTTGCTAATTTGTCACAAGATAGTCACCCGATTGCAACAAAATCTCGCAGATTCAATGATAGTGACAACCAATTTGTTAATTCTGAAGTTCAGCGACTACTGAAGGAAGGCATAATCGAACCAAGCCAGTCTCCGTGGAGAGCTCAAGTTGTTATTACGACTACCGAAAATCATAAGAAGCGGTTATGCATTGACCATTCATAGCCTGTCAACCGATTCACCTATCTTGATACCTATTCTCTCCCAAAAATTGATGAGCAGATTAATGAGTTAGCTAAGTTTAAATTTTAGCACTTTGGAGCTCAAAAGTGCTTATCATCAGCTTCCTCTTCTCCTGAAAGGAAAGCCCTATACTGCTTTTGAGGCGAATGGCAAGTTATACCAGCTTACACGCTTACCATTAGGTCCAACTAATGCAGTAGCAGCTTTCCAAAGGAAAATGAATGAATTTATTTTCCAGAAGAAACTTCAAGGTATGTTTATTTATCTCGATAAAATCACAGTGGCTGGTATGGACCAAGTTGAGCACGAAACAAATTACAATGACTAATGCTATTATCAAGCCGTGGAAAAAATCAAGCCTCCACGGCTTGCCTCCACGGGTTGATGACTCGGTTTGACGGATCGGACTTTAAGGACTTTGAGTAACTTTGAAGACGAGAAGGGGGGATGGCCCCCATTTTGTGACCACGCTCACGTTTTTGAGATTTTGCCAATTATTGCTATTTACGGCTGCCTGGCGTGACTAAGAAACACGCTCAGGCAACGAAATCGAGCTAGTTTGATACTCTGGAGATTGTCGTGACCCTGAACTGGGTTGGTCACGTCGATTTTTCGGTGTTTTCAGAATTATAATCAGATATTGGATATGCATGGCTTTGAAAATGGGCTGAAAAATGATGAAATTCTGAACAATTTTGTACCTGATTGTTGCAAAACAGTCCAGAAGTCATGACCCGAAGAAATTTGCGAAAATGTCAAAAATTAACGGATCACGTGTAGGTGTAGAATTTGGCATGTTCAACAGCAGCAGCATTGTGCAACAAGAGGGGCATGAAGAATTTCTCATTAGGAGCGAAATTCCATCTCGCTACTTGAGTCAATGCCATGCCATACTTACTGGATCAATGTGCGCTGTAGTTTTCCAACAGTCTGAGACAATGTGTTGTGTTCCTGGCCCTCGCTATGATGCTTAACGTGACTAATTCCACTTTGAAAACCACGGATTTTTTTCGTCGCAAATTCTTGACAACACAGGAGACATCATGCTACCATATCGTCAATTTCAGATTGAAACGTCATATGAGATGACAAAGAATGACAGATGTACCAGGTACAAGGGTTTATCCCCCAATGTACAATGTAGTTTGCTATGTAAGTTGTTGATTGTCTTCGACATACTGGGTGGAGTGCGAAAGATTGTACGTGTTTTGATAAAGGTAGTAATGCGAAGGGGAGGGGGAGGGGGGAAGGAACAGGGTGACAACAAGGAGGACATGATGCCACCTTATCATCAATTTCAGATTAGCACCCTCGTCCTATGCCAGAAAACACACAGACTGAACAGTATGCATGCAATTTTAATGCAGGATATATGACTGGATAGCTTTGTTAAGCGAAGTAAAAAGGCAGTCAAGAAACACTTTGTGACAGCAAGAAAATAGCATACCTGATAAATGATTGATATAGTAACTAATTCTGCTGCATATCGAATTTTGCATAAAATTAAATGAACAGATTTCAAAGTAATTGCCATAAACCTTACAAATCGGCCACTTCTGGGACAAAACGTTGCCACGCCCAAAGTGAGCACGACTTTTCTTGGACACCCATTATCTCGACTACCCATTATCTCGAACTTCCCTCCATCTCGAGCTAAAGTTTGGGTCCCTTGGACCAAGGAGCTTGGACGTGGAATACTAAGAAGTTCATCTCTGTATCTCGAACTTTTACTATCTTGAACATTTTTATTGGTCCAATGGGAGTTCGAGACAACGCGCGTCGACTGTATGGTTTACAACATAACTAAAATAACTGTTAGGTTTTACATAAAAAACTACAGAGAAATAAGGAACGGATTTTGACATATTTCAAGAAAAACCTAAGAAGGCCATTTTCAGACCTGAATGACCACGCCCAAGGCAAACAAGAGCTTTCACATATATGACACATGGTTCATGTGATAACTTCCACTGATCTACAATTTTGGACGGAAAATCACAAAAAAGTAACGCACAGTTCAAAATCCATAAAATGATGACGTAATGAAACATCAATGTGGTTAAACAAGTATATAGTTAGCCTGCTCGCATACTCTGCTCAAAACTTATGGTTTCTCACAGAGTCTGCTCACAATCGCTCAGCTGATGTGCAGACCTACGTCACCTGAGTAAGAGTGCACACGCCGTAATTATGTACTCTCTACTAGCTTATCTCCCTGGCAACACAATAATTACTACCAGCTTCCATAGAAAAAGTTTCAGACGCTACACGTTTATTTTCATAAACAATTCTGTGGGGCAGACTTTTGCCAGATTTTTAGAAGATATGGCATAATTAAAATATGCTGTTTAGGCTCGAATTTTAACAGACCAACCAAGCAAGTAATCGCAGCGAGGTTGGGATGAGAACAGGCTAGTACATAGTCCACTCTGCGTGATGGAAAGTTTGGGACCGATAATCCACGCAGATTTTAAAGGGAGGCATATTTTTCCAGTTAAAGTAAGTTGGTTCAGACCCCAGATAAAATTGGGGTAAAAGGAAAAGTTAAGATTGGACAAAATTATTCGTCGAACTTAAGTGGCTAAATTTTCGGGGGGAGACGAAAATTTTGTTCCTTTGGACAAGCCATTGATTGGAAAAATCTCGCGCGAAAACGTTCCCACGTTCAAATCAGATTATACGTCCCTGCTGTCATGCGCAGATTCACCAAACAAACTTTGGTGACAGTGAGGAAATCTTGCACAACTTTCTTCAAAATAAAGCAGATATGATTATGGACAACGTATTGCCGATCCAAAAACAAAAACTTATTGAACGAGCGTAACAGCCAGGGTGGGTGGCTAAGGCTGCGTTACACAGTTTTATCTGCTCCTTAAAAAGTACGCTTTTGTTACAAACAACACGGAAAATGATCACAACCCCCTTCGCGATAAAATCTCAAAATTGATACAAATTATAAACAACTAAAGTCGGACGAATTTAACTTTAACAACTAAACAACTCCATCTGACTGCAAACATTTTACGAAAACGTTCAATTAACTCGAAAAAAATGCACTATACTTTCCACCATCACTGTAGGCATCTACATGGTTGCCACACTTTAATATTCTTTTTTTTAGGAAATTTTAGGAGTTTTTCAACATTATTTTAGGATTTTTTTTATCAGTATGAGTCCAAATAGCAGAGAAAGTCTAGGATATTTTAAGAGGTTTTGCATTCGCTCATGTGAAATAATAAATGAGAAGTTCTTCGTCTGTTGCATATGAAGCTCCACTAGAAATGAGTCTTACTATGTGAAACAATAAATAGGAAGTACACAAACTGGACATCATTTGTGAGATGTCGTGCAGAAGATTTCAGCTACCTTAGCTGCTGCTGCTGCTGCTGCTGCTGCTGCTGCTACTGAATCTAATATCGTACAAGCATTAGAGAATTCATCGGTAGAGAAAATTGTCCATGTTGCAAAGCGTTGATGTAAAGTGGTGCTAGTTTTCGGGTGTGTGTGACAACCCTCCCCCCCCGCAAAAATGAATCTTTTTAGATATACATGGCAACCTCAAGCCGACGAGAGCTTTCCCTGATAAATAAGACACATGGTACATACATATGATAACTAGAACTGGTCTCCAGTTTTGCACCAAAAGTTATAAAGGGGAAGGAGGGGGGTCACAAGAAGTTTCTAAAGCGCTTCAATGGGCAGGGCATATTCTAGGGTAATGAGGTAAGATGCAGATTCTGTCTTACAAGGGCAACATTGAAGTCTGATAGGGCAAATGTGGATATACGGTACAGTTTATTGAAGAAAAAGACAAAAAAGGTCATAGTTTCAACCGACTTCTGAAGGCCTTGAGAGCGATAATCGCATGCATAGGAAAGCTAAAATATGCTCTGATGAGTGTCTCGACTTTGCAGCCTACGGTAAATAAATAGCAGATACGGCAGGGAAAATCATTTTTCTAATTTCTTCATTCATTTCAAAGAGCTAAAGAAGATCAGAAGTTGACTTCTACAGAATAAAAAAAAATCTTCTGTAACGGAGATACTTCAATCAAAGTTTCCCGAAAATAATGCAGAAGAACAAAGAAAGCAACAAAGGATAACTTTACCCTTGAAAACTTAAGCTTTGGCTCAGTGGCTGCAGCAAATCGAAGCGTGGCAATAGTATGAAAGAACATCACTTTTGCTATACAGTGGAACCTCTCTTAAAGGTCACCTCCTGATAAGCGGCCAGAAAAGAAAATCACTGCTGAATTTATGGTTAAACTCTTACAGAAAAACTTCCATGCATCGGTCACCTTCAATAAACGATCAAACGGCCATCTTCTATTGTCCGAATGTCTAGTTTCATCTCTATTAACGGTCAAAAAATGTTTATGAAAGCAAATGACTTGAAGCAATTAGGCTCAAATCTGTTTCATAAAAAAAAGTTACAGATTACCGTAATGCTTCGATTAAACACCCGGGGCGTTTATTAAATTTTTGGATATTTTAGGGGTCGTCTATTCGAGGGCGCGTTTAAAAGAAGGGGCGTCTATCACATTTTTAAGAAATTCTTCTTCTTTTCTCCTTACGTATAAACTTTATACATCACTGAAATATGCGCTAGTTTAGATGTCAATATCATCGTAAACATAATCTTTTCCATATTTTCATATTCTTATACGAAATAAAAGCCACAAAACTGAAGCAATAATGTAGTGGCGGTAGTAGTTTTACATGTTTTAAGTAGTGCATCTCTGATAAACGCTCCTCTGGAGGGGGGCGTTTATTGAAAAATCTCCTGAAAAAGGGGGACGTTTATTCGAGGGGGCGTTTAAAAGAAGGGAAGGGATTAATCGAAGCACTACAGTATTTCAGTAAAAAGTAGTAACATAATTGTAGATTGTATCTATAAGATACATTTATTCACTTGTGTTTGTTTTAATCATGAGTCATTGTTTTTGTGCCCCTCCCACCTCTCCGGACCAGTCTTTTTTGATGCAAAAGTATATTCATATAGAGCCTCTATACATCAGTCACCTCTAATGCGGCGGCCACTAAGCTGTGCCATGCTAAATGGCCTCTATTACAGGTTCTACTGTACTTATCTTGTTTCTTTTCATACAATGGATTTGCAAAGTTATTACTTTCAAAACAATGCAAACTTGATATCTAGTATCTCACATAAAACTAAAATCACACGTAGTTAGTTTTTTTTTATAAGAATTACATAAATCGAAATGAGCCTCATGATCTTTAATAATTTTCAATTTTAAGCCTAAAAATATTCTTAAGTGATTCTTAAATTTTAATAGAAGAGCAAGGAAATATTTTTTAATCAATGGTCGAAATGTATATTCCCTTCAAGTATAGTCTCAAACATGCAAAAAAGAAGAAGTTAATAACTTTCTTTCTGCTGAAAAAAAAATTGAACAAAATTTTTGAGGCTCAGCATTATTCTTAAAAAATTCTAAAAATTTTGAAAATTGGAGCCTTGTGATTCTTATAAAAAAACTGTGTATTTGCAGAAAGATACAAACAACGAACATGAAAGACATGTATCAACATTGACCTAAAAACTTTACGCTTGAACAAGATTGCATTTCAACATGTTTTTTCTGCTTCTGTTCGTTTTTCTCATTGAAATTCACCATTTGTTATTTTACAGAATTTTGAATGGCCATATCTCCACATCAGAACCAGATATTGGAACTCTGTAAAGGCTTTCAATTCAACAAAAATCTGAAAATTGATTTTTCCTACTTTTCCTACTATACCTTAAAATATATTGAATAAAATCTAAAAATTGGCAAATCAGTGCATAAATGTTCACCAGCAAGTTCAACTTTACCATTCAGAGGAAGAAGTATCAAGAAGAATTCCTACGTCACTGATTTAGAGTAAGGGATCTCAGTAATTTGGCAAGTGTCTCCATCAGGAAAACAGGCATAGATTATCTGACCAAAACATTACCCAGAATCCATTCACTGATTGAGTTGTCTTCCCGAAGACGAGGATTTTCAAAGGATTTAGCTAGTTTTTCGGAGAACGTTTCGCGAGGTCAAAAATTCGCGATTCAATTTTTTGGATGAACTTTCGCGAATCGGTATATATCACAAAAGAATTCGCGAGATTAAACTTTTGCGAAAAAGAAAAAATTTTGCAATTTCACCAGGCCCTGAAGCCTCCACGGCAACGAAAATGAACATTGGGCTGAGTAACTATTCACAAAATCGTGCTTTGGAAGAAAAAAATTCGCAATACAAACTTTCGCGTACAGATGCTTCTAAACACTTTCGCGAGACAAACTTTCGAGAATTGACCCAAATTCGCGAAAATTTCTCCGAATAAAGTAGTTATTCTTGATAGTGCAACTTTACAAGATAAATAATAGTCATAACTTCTATTCTGAGTTGCTTATTTTCCAAGGTTGTTTACTCTTGGCACCAATTTTTTCATCTTCTAGCTTTTCTCACATTTACAACCCATCTGTAGGAGAGGTTAGGTAGCATTCGGTACTTCGGTCATTATTTCACAATCAGAATGTATGGATCGTTTAATACGATAACGAAAATATAAAGTGGCTCTCATGAAATCCCTTATATATTACCTACATACATATTTGCACAGCACATATTTTCACCATGCTTCAGAGAGAAAATGCACCCTCATGAGTCGAAGAGACACACGCAGCCTCTCAGTCCCTTGTCAAGCCTCTCTTCAAGTAAAGTAGGCAAAAATGAAAGATTTATGTTTGCGTTGCTCATCAAAACTTGTAAGAATACATTTGCTTTCGAGCCATTCACAATGCCCTTAACGTCTCCAAAACTTCTACTGATGAAGACACGACGCACGATAAAAATTGTTCAGGATTTCATAGCACTGTATGCAAGAAAATAAGGCCAACAAGAAAAGTCTTAAATGCAGAATGCACAACAGACACATGTTAGAGAAATTTTAGAAAATACTTGAAGGAAACTAGTCAATTCTAGGATTCTCTAGGAGGCGTGGCAACCCTGATCTACTACTGTGACCATAAAAATTAGCTGCAAATAAGCAGCTACATCAGAATTGGATCTGCCGTAGACCTGAGTCATCACAAAGAGATAGTAAATTTAAACAACTGTTACACAACTTTTGGGGCGATTTTTAGTAATTTCATTTTGGGGTGAAAATCTGGGTTGCATACAACAAAAAAAAGGTGTAGTACCTTATCGGAGAAAACTTTCGTCGCCTGCCCAAATTCAGTAATTTCACCCAGCTTTGCAATAACAAATGATAAAGGAAGGGTAACGTGAAGAATGAAATTTTAGCAGTGGATAGAGCACACTAAAATACAACACCTAGTTTTTATTTCATGGCGAAAGCTTGTGTAGTTTTAGAGTTATCGAGCGCCAAAGTTCAGTAACTGCCAACTTGCCTTTAATTATGCATGATGTCACTTGTGTACTACTCAAATTATCCAAACTTTATACCCAAAATACTCAATATTGAATTGCTTTAGAGTATTTTTTCTTTTATTTTGTTATAAAGCTTGATGATAGATCAAAGATCTGTTTGAGAAAATATATAATGCAAATGTAGGTAATAGGTTACTCAGGAAGTGGTCATGATTAGCAACGGCACACCGATGACATCATCAAAATCAAGATGGTAGCTAGTAAGCCTTGAGGCTCGATATCTCCAAACCTACTCAAGCTTCTTTCATGACGTAAACGCCAAGTTTCATGCTTTAATGTGCTCTGTCACATTTTTGACGTTACCCTTCCTTTAACGAACTTGCGTGAAATGAGTAGTTCGCTGAAATTTTCGTCACTCAGTCAAAACTTCATCACTTTCTTCCGATTCAGTATTTCGTGTACCTGCACCGTCGCACGAGACTTGCTAAAAACTCAAAATGGGCGCGGTTTTTTTTTTTTTTATTTTTTGCAGGTGGATCAATTCAAAAAGACCTGCTGCTTCCTCTATGGTTGAAAATTACATAATTTCAGCATCGTCTCACTGTTTGATGAATACTTATGTCATACTATAAATGAGGTTAGCAGTTTTGACTAACATTTTGTTCTGTGAGCGAAAAATGGAAAATGTCTATTTTGAATTTTGGCTTCAAAAAAGTCGTTGTCCAAATACATTTTGTCCAGGATTGCATAATAAGTCAGTTTCGTCACAAGAACCAGCGACAGCGTGAAACCGTGGCACTAACAATTCAACTGACCACACGATGAAGATAAAAGAACAAGACTTGCCAACAATAGGTATTCAATATCTTACGCATTTCTCTGCCATTCTCGAAGCACCATCGCAACCAAATGTACAGGACGCACAAATATAAAGAAAATCTTGAGAAAACTACTATCACAGGAATAACACGACAACAAATCAGGAAAGACTGAAGCATAATTAGTACCGACCAGCCAATCATCGCTCAAGCATTTTGCGCATTGCATTGTGGGATGGCGGGGTGGCATTTATCTTGTCACAGCCAAAGCCGGAATTCCTGGCAAAATTGCCGGTTGACAGTGATTCGGAATTACTGAAGGAGTAGGAAAAATTGCCGGTTGACAGTGATTCGGAATTACTAAAGGAGTAGGCAAAATTGCCGGCTGACAGTGATTCGGAATTACTAAAGGAGTAGGAAAAATTGCCGGTTGACAGTGATTCGGAATTACTAAAGGAGCAGGCAAAATTGCTGGTTGACAGTGATTCGCGACCTCTGCAGCGTCATTTTGCATTTTTCAATGTCACATGGCCATCTCAAAATGCAATGCCTTATTCCCAGTCGTAGTTTGTGAGAAGGCTTATCTACCGCATGATTGAAGAAGCGGGGCTTCTGCTACAGACACGGCTGCTTACCTGATGAAATGAATGAAATTAGCATACGGACATACTTTCGGAAGAACTAAAAACAAGAAGGACGAAAGGAAAGGAAGGACAAGAAAGAACAAAAAGCTGATAAGCATGACAGGTTCCAACGGAGCCTTCTAAAATTAAGCAGCTTTTGAGATTTTAAGCTGAAGGAAATTCTCAAACTAGGAATATAATTCAGTCATCCTACACGTACGGCGTGCCTGATTGGGGCATTTACGTTGCTCCAAAATAGGAGCTTTGATGGATTGGAAAAACAAAATGGAATTCGAACCAGCTAGAACAGATTATACAGGTAACACTGGCACAAACTTTATACGCAGTAAAAATATCTAATTGTAGCGCTGGTCAATAAACGATTTACAGAATTCATAATCACCCTTGTGCAACTCGCAAGACACAATTACGCAATATCAGAAAAATCTCCGAAAGTGATGTCAGATTTTGTTGTTGTAAACTCTTTCTAAGATTTGCAGTGTCCACGAAACAGCGAGAGCACTAAAACATGAGAAATACTGTGTACATGGAAAAACGGTTGAAAAGGATTGAAATAAATACCAGCAAACAAATAGAGAAGGCAGCCAGTCGCTCCGATCGAACAGAACGCAGATACAAACATATCAAATACAACACAAAACAAATCAAATCGGAAATTCACAAAAAAACAACAAACTCTATCGACATTCCCCCTTCCACAAGATCATTGCCAGCGACTAACAGCATTTAACAGTATTCCCCAATCCAATGATATCTGTCTATGTCAAAGTCACGTGACTTGCTACTGCGTGGTGACGGCTTCCGACTCTGGTTTGCCTTTGTACTTGCGTTTGCCATGAGTGAACGGCAGGTAGCGGTACTTGATCATATGCTAGAAACAAATAAGTCGAAAAGTAAATATTTTGTCAGACCAGCAAAAATCCATCCATTTTGCAAATCTTGTAACTGCAGCAACTTCGGAGAGACATCGTGCTTAGACCATTAGAAAGAAAATTTAATGTACTTTAAACAAGGTACTGAATTTTGGCAGTCTAGCATCAGCCGTTTCCAAGTTATAAGCGTTTGATATGAGCATGGTGAAAAAACGTTTATCTAGGCATTCTGCCGTCCAAGGGTTCAAAACAAAGTACACACTTTGGCTGGAT
>JAOBRC011127556.1:0-15936 GCA_027575255.1 Scolionema suvaense | reverse complement strand
AATGATTGAATCCAGTCTACAAAATCATTCCATAAGTCTCTTGCAAGATCGGGAAAATTCTTTATAAAATCAGAAAGCGCTTCTTTGAATTTTTTGTATGCATTTGGAAAGAAAGAAGGTAAGTTTCCAACACCTCCAGCAACACCCAACGATTTCCACAATGTCCGACCAGCAGCATTCAAGCCTCTCAGGACACGACTAAATTTTGGTTTCAGCTTCCCGAAAGCTGTAAAAGAGATATGCATTAGTGGAAAGACATGCAAAAATTCGATTCAAGATCACATTTGAGTCAAGTATTTTTACCTTTATTGCTAAGGGAGACCCTTAGGAATGAGAAACAAAACTTATAGTCAACGGCAGTGTATAGTATCCCGTGAGCCTATCATAAATTTTTTTCTATTTGACCTATTTGAATAGTTTTTTTCGGACGGCGCAACCTTTGAGATAGGTTTGGAGTCTGTCAAAACGTCGGACCACGTCTCTTTTGACATTAAAAATTCGTCACTGTCGGACAGGTGATCCGAAAAGTGCCAATAACTCAAAAAGTTTAGCAGTTATAAACGTTATTATGGGAAGTAACTGGGAGCTAAATTTTGATTCGGAATCAGGAGGTTTGGTGATGATGACTGATGCAGACATCCATCCAACATCGGCTTAAAGTCCGAACAATCTTTTTTCGACTTTTGACTTATTTCTTTTGGCATTTCCACATTGCTACTTGGATAAGGCAAACAAACTATGAAATAAGTAAGCACTTTATCAGACTTTATATTAAAATTGGTATGGTGAAGTTTCTGATGTCACGACATCCGACATGCCATTTTAGGGTTTTAGGGGTTCATTTTTGTCAACTTTGATGATAATTTAGACTTACCAAGTCGCCTCCACCAAAATTTTTCTCTAAAATCTACGCAGGAGACACAAGCAGCTAAGCGAAGCGAGCTGAGTGGGTCTTCGGGAAGACTATGTTAATTTTGATGGCAAAGGCAAACAATTGGAGGTTCAATTTTTTGGTAATTTTGAATGCTGCCACAGGACTACCTTGCAGTAAAAAAACATTGGGCCAACGACATTTGGTACTCCAGTTATTCACGGTTAAGGATACTGCAAACACTCAGAAGTCATAACAGTTGATAATCTTTAACCAAGCCTTAAAGGTATTTTAAAGGCTTTTCAAAGTTCTTGTTTATAACTTTTGGTAATCTGGTCAAGTAGCAAGCTTTTGAAAAAATGCGTTCCAAGAAACCGCCTGTGTGCCACCTGCTTCGAAGTCGTAAACAGAGACGAGGAAAAGTGGAAATTTCTTCAACTATGGATATCGCAACAGGTCCACTGGAGGCTACAATACTGGATGAACAACAACCGGCGTTGGATAGTACATGCCAGGATAACGAACAACAGGTCGAAAATTGCCTCGACCAACAAAATCTCTCAGGCTCTGGGAAGCGTCTGCTACCTGACGACCCAGAAGGGCAGGAGCCTGCTCGAAGGAAGTTCTGCCTGCCCGTTCTTCTGGAGGAGAATGACAAGTGGGAGCTCCCTGAAGAGCTTGCCATGTTTTTTCAACATAGCTGCCAGAAGGAGCTATCAGGAACAGAACTAGAACAGTTCTCAAAGACAGACCCGCCCTTCAAATGTCTCTACCCTCACCAAATTGGACGCCCTTCTTGCGTCATTGTTAATGGGGAAAGGCAAAACAAAGGAACTGAGTGTAGACAAGAGCCTAAAACGAGTACACGAGGGTCTGTATAAAATTCTGGGACCCTTAGGTTGAGCTTGGGCTGACGTTCAAGGCTTTGTATCAGACTCGTCTAAAGAGGATGTAAAGTCAGGTAAGACAACCTACTTAAAGTCTTCACAATAGACTGTTTTGCGTCGAGAACTATGAAAAAAACTCTCCCTCTACATGTCTCTTCTCTCAGACCCAGACTGCAAGTCAACAAACGCGCTAATCCAAAATCGGGCGCACCATTTTCCTTACCTCTTTCCTTCGTTTTGTCTGAGAGGGAGAGCTCTGCAGACACTAAAATTCCAGAACATACAGGAAGCCATAGTGATAGCTCCTCTGTAGCCAAGTCAACTGTGGTACCTAGCGCTTCTCAAAATGACCATTGCAAATCCAATTCTTCTACCGAATTCGGAGACATTGCTTACAGACCCCATGGGAAGGCCCCATCCTTTGGTTACAACAAAAGTCTCTCCCTTGAGGCATTTCTGATCTCCAGCAACAGTATGAAGCAAAAGGAATACCTCGCTCATCTTCATACATCATGGTGCAAAGCCGAAGGCCAAGCACATCTGCGACTTACTCGGCGCCTTGGTGTAAGTGGGCTTTGAGGTGTAAGCCAAGGGGTGTGGATCCCATTACATCCCCTGTAGGTTACATACTAGAATTTCTGACAGATATGTTCCATACTGGGCTTCAATATAGGACACCGAATGTATACAGATCTGCAATTTCAGCTTAACACGCTCAAATTGATGGTCTAGAAACCAGGAAACATAGGGATATCTGCACTTTAATGTCGGGGGTGGACAACCTCCAACCACCAACGCCTAGATATAATACCACGTGGGATATAGAACAAGTGTGGCTTTTTCTAAAATAACGTAAAATTTTTTTAAGGGTGAAATGTTGAGGTTACTGATGTTATAGTCGTTTTTGAAATCTTTTTTTACTGCAAACATGCTTTCAAAAAGGTAGTTTTCTCGGCATTCCGCTTTTTTATGTTTCGGAGCGGTTTTTGATGTCACGTGATGTAATGGCATCATTTTCGTCAGGTCCACAGACGCCTATATTGAAAAGTTCTTCGCGACACATTAAAATCATAGCATCACATTGTTACAGAATTTCTTTTAGTTTACTCCAAAATTGCAGCTTTTCGTTTTAGAAGCCCTGTTGAACAGATGGCTCCTAACAACGAATTACGTGCAGAGATAAATTTGATAGCTTTTTTGCATTTAAAACAAAACGGTTAAACAAATAAAACTTTCACATCTGTCATTGTGTTTCTTGTTAGACCTTTTCCGATTAGCCAAAATCGCAATATGGAAGAGCAACCCTTTCTTGCAACTCCTAAAACGTGAAGTTAACAACTGAGGAAACAACGCTTGGTCGTTTCAATGCTTTGATCCTGGCCTCTGGCCAGCAAGCCAGCCGGTGAAAGCCACGGAACTGCGCAGAGTTCAAAGAAAACGCACATGTTCTACGATTGGAAATTTACAAGGCCAAGAATGCAACGCACTGATATGAAATTTCTACGGCTGAATGTTACATGCGTCAACAAATCATGAACAAGGCAAGTCCTATTATTTAGCGACTGGTTGAGTAAAAAATAACAAAAGGTTTGTGGAATATACCAGCACATTAGCTGTCATTTTCTTTATGCATAATAATACACTTGCCGAAGTGTATATACAGCGATTAAGTGGTGAATAATGTTAAAATGAAGTAATGTTACGAGTGCCCATACATTCAGGTCGGACAATAGAGCCACTCTCATGGCAAGCACCGCTCTGTTGAATCATTTGTGGCTCATCAAAACATTAATAAATCATTTTTCCTGTTTGCAATATGAGAGTTGATTTTTACAGTCCTGCAAAATGGTTAGATCAAAAATGAAACTTTCACAAATGATAGAGCACAACAAAACATGACATTTAGTTTTTATTTCTTGTTGAAAGCCTATTGTGTTTCAGAGATATTAGAACTCGACATTCAGCAGCTACCATCTTGCATGATGTCAATGAACAATGGAAATTATCTCAACTTTGACGCAAAAATAGTCAATATTTAGTAGCCATAAGGATACACCTTTCTCCAGTCTTGACTCGGTTCCGTAAAACACAGTTTGAGAGGTCTGGAAACAAGTCCAAAATTTTTGGGAGGTAAACATACGCTCTCTTTCTCGTGATCTGCTGGTGAAAACTGACTCTTCGCTATTTTCAATCGTGAGAAAGCTTGTATACAGATCAGCGATTTACTGAAATTATCAACTGACTGTGCCATGAATGGTTGCTCAAATGGAGCTGATCACCTGGTAGCATTGAGAGGGAAACAGGCATGCGGCAAACACCACATGGCAAGCTGTCTCTTGGTAAGTTGTAGAATATTTCTCTAGATTATAATGCTCTGTATCTGAACCCTCACTGTATGGTCATCTGATTCGTTGAGATATCAACCATTCCTGGTGGAAGACTAGATATATCAGTGAGGTAAATATTGTTATTTACATGGATATGCTTGACTTGCCCTGGTTTGCGTGGTTAAGTAGAGCAAGCCTGCTATACCTGTAATTGACCTAAAACCATTTTTGAGACTTCTGTGTATTTGGTGCATCTAGAATAGCTAGCTATACAAAGCTCCAGTATTGATCTTGTTTGAGCCTGTATACGGTAATGCCTCTGCAGATTTTTAAATGTCCTTGTTTCATTGTAATTAAGAAGTGTAATTTAGTTTTATCACTTATCTCTGACTTGCATCTTACTTGTAACTGTCTGTATGCTGACCATACTGTTGATGATGCTCTGTGGATGTGGAGCGAAATATCCAGTGTTTTAATGAACAACCACAATGTTGTCTTCACTGCAGCTTCTTGTTGTAACATTTCTTATTCGTCTGAGTGCCTGATCAACACAGTTCCTGGTTTATATGCTCTTGTAGAAAAGTAATAGTTCATGGTGATCAAATCTTCTGTCTGCTCTTCAAGCTACACTGTGTTTGATACAAACATTACGGAGGTTTGTTTGAATCACTATACCTGCTGCTCCAAAGTATTTACAAACCTATGATACTTAATCTTTTCCTCTCGTTGGTTTCCTGCGCTAAGAGGAGAGAGAATCACTCTCCTTTTAGTACTCAAATTAATAAGAGAATATGATATGAACTCTCAATAGCTGGTGCTAGCTAATCTATCCTTAGTGTGATAGAAGTGAAACGTTTCATGAAAAGAGTAAGAAAGAGAACTTCAGTATTGTTCAGTATAGAGTCAGTTGTTTCTGTTTCAAATGCTTAAGGCCTAATCCTTCTTTAGTGCTTGTAGAGCATATCCCTACCAGTGAACATCATCAAAAAGGGAACAGATTCGGCCTTTGCTCGTATACTTACGGTTCAAAGTGGGGTCTTATTTGAATGACAAACTGCATAGCACTAAATGACTCAATCTATTTTTGGTTATTCATGTTTGTACATTGTTTCTCGCTCCTTAGACTCAGCCACGGAATGCCCTTGAGTTTTTGAGAACTTGCAGTTCAGTGTTTAGAAAGAGCATTTATGAAAAAAAGCCTTGATGAATTGTGTTGATCAATGTTCTTAATATTGGTGCTAGTAGTCACTATGTTAGGTGCAAAAACATTTTGAGCTATCGTTAATGTACCAGTTACTCTTATCATACACGATTTGTTTCAGCATCAGTTTTCTCATAATTATTAACTTGACGGCAACTTATTCTGTATTCACAAAGCTCTTAGCACTAGTGACATACGTAGCATTTTCTTTTGCTTCATTCTTACCCAGAACATAGTACTAGCTCTTTCACCTTCCCATTGCTTAAAATCTCAAGTAAAACCTTTTTCAGACACATACATTTATAACTTCAATAGCATTACCCCTAGTGATAGTTCTGGATGAACATGTTGATATCATGGGTTGCTTTTGTCCCATTGAGTAGTTGCCCTACAGCACTATACAGTAGTGGTGGCTTAATTCATTGTGTTTATGAACTGAGCCAGGAAAAAGCTACCGGGCTGTATCTTGTTTACAAATTTTAATCAAAAGTTTTTGACATAGGGTATAGCAATATGTAGAGTTCAGCTTTCTTCTTAAGTTTGATATTTGAATCATTTTCTCTGAACTTAAATATATGTTCAGGGTTTGCTTATGCACCATTTGATAATTGCTTGTTTAGAAGTATTTATATGTAAGGAAATGAGTGTCTAACATGCACTATCGTAATTGCTCGTTTAGAAGTATTTTTTATATGTAAGGAAACGAGTGGCTAACATGCACAATCATAACTGCTCGTTTAGAACTATTTATATGTAAGGAAATGAGTGGCTTACATGTACTATCATAATTGCTCGTTCGAAAGTATTCATATGTAAGGAAATGAGTGGCTAACATGCAATATCATAATTGCTCGTTCGGAAGTATTTTTATGTAAGAAAACTGGTGGCTAACATTCACTATCATATTGTTTTCGATTTAATACCAGAAATCTTCGGGACACATATTTGGCACACAGTACAAAAGTAATATTGATATGCGATACACACCCTTCCTGGAAAGAACAAACTGAGAATAACGCAGCCTCAAGTTCTCCAAGAATGAAGAACAACTTAATTAATGCCAAGCAAAGGCCAAATGTTAAGTGAGGGTATTAAACTACGACCCTTCAAAAGTCTTATAATTTGCTAATTTGTCTAAAAATCAGCAAAATACTAGTACTTGTGTAAGAACGCAAAGAAGAACATTCTGGGATCAAATTTTCCCAACAAATATCAACTCTTAGCCTCAGCTTTAAGCATCTTCCTCTTACAGATGTGTTGATCAAACTACATCTACATCTGCTACTTAGTTTTATCTTATGTGGTTATTGTGAAAACTCATGTTTAATTTATTTTGTGAAATGCAAGTTATATGGAGGTTTGTTTGATAGTATTATGGTTTCCATTGAATATAAGAGGTAAGCATAATTATATCTTAGATTTATAAACTGCAATTGCTAATATACCATGCAGTTCACATGTTGTAAATACATATGTTTTGCTTTTGTTTAAGTGGGCCGATAGTTGTCATCTATCAAATGAACCATCATAACTTAAAGACCCATTGTACTCGTCAGCTCTTTGAATTTCAAGGCAGGTGTGGCAGATGTCTAGTCTTTCGTTATCACATGCTGCATGCTCGCACTTTTCTATAGAACTGCCAATCATAAGCCAAAACAAACGCTGCTTTACCACGAATTCTGATTAATCACAGGTATCTGGCTGCCTCGCTAGCCAGGCGCAGAAACAGGTTATTATCTCATAAAGCAGGCAAATATGCCGACAGTGTGGGATTGTTTTGGTTTGACGAGTACAATCCGTCTTTAAAGCCCTGCGAACTTTGGCTCTCAACTGTTTTTGTTTAGCGTTTCTCCCTCATTATGCTCCTGTTTTCTCTTCTTCATCTGATCTGTACCTGGATAAACTGTGTGGCGAGAGACCATCTTGATAAATTCGAAAATAATCATTGGATCAATTACAATTTTGGTGCTGATTTCGAAGCAGCAAAGGCATATCGTACCAAAAACAGGTATTGATTTCAACGAATAATTGACGGTTAACTGAGATACTAACGTTACAATTGGAGTTTCAGAAGCACAAATATTTCGTAATAGATGCATTTTCCGTTGATGGATGCAGCCGATCTTACTGTTGTGTAAGTAAATTTGAATTCTGGTGCCCTACTGCAATCTCTTCCACTGTCCACTATCTCTGGCATTCGTTTGCTTACCTCCCAAATCTTGCAGCTGACTTAGCGCATGTGCTTCAGCCGAAAACACAAGACTAGAGAATCATGTATTGTCTCTTCCATTTTGGTGCCAAGGCAGATAGTATGCACAAGATTCGTTTGAGAAAACAATCCAAGCTAATAATTATGTCAGCGAAAAGACAGTGATAAGTAATGGACACCGATGGCATCATGAAAAATTAAGATGGTAGCTGATGGACTTAGGGATTAGATTTATATGAGCTTTTGCTACAAAATAAAAACTAAATGTCATGTTTTGTTGTGTTCTATCATCTATCAAAATTCTTTCCATACTTGACCCCTAAGAATTTTTCTCTACATCATCGGATTTAGAGTGTATTTACCCCCCCGCCCCCCAAAAAAACACACAAAAAAACAAAACAAACACTACAATTACATCAGATCCACTTTCATTCTAAATAATACTGATGGCCACTGCTGCATGTCTGAATCATTTTACATGTTAAAGTTATGTGAGCTAAGAGTGTGAGGTTTAATGTCTAGAGCACAATTTTTTTTTTTTGCATTCTCAGGGTATGCATTGCACATATTGCTATAGGTTATTTACAAGGACTCATTCCGATCACAACTTCATTGTTTCACACAAATATAGCAACTGTTGCACTGTCACACAGCACACAGCACAATATTGTTTGGGGCTCCACCTTCAAGGCCATGGCAGTGCATTAAAAGAAAATCACAATAGTAGGTCAATCGATGGGAATCGGGAGCTTGGCAGTTAGGATGCAAACCTTTGGTATCAAATGTCTTGCTTTTGTTAGAGAGTGACTCTCTCTGTGGCACATGATTGTTTTGATTGAATAAGCTCTTTCAGCATCATTCACAAATTAATTTGAAAAATGACTTGTCCTACCTGCAGCGCCTCTCCCTTTGTAGCCAATCATCTTAAATGGGATCCATCCAGTGGCAGCCCCCCACAAGCCAGCTTCAGTGAAGGAGTCAAGACTAAATGCATTGCTATCAAGTAACTGTTCAACACCATTGCCGGCCAAGCCAGACAGACCTCCAACAGGAATCATTGCTAAAACTCCAGCAGCACCAGGGATAAGTGTTGCTACAGCAGCTGTTCCAACACCCAGCACGCCACCACCCACGAACGAACCAGTTATACCAGCAGCAATATCAACTATCAAGAGAACGACAAAAATATCGATGACTTTCAAAGGTACATTACGTGAACCACAGTTAACAAGAAAAGAGGAACATAGGGGAGGGAGAACAATAACACGAATGCCACTGAGAAAAGACTACGTTGGAAAAACGTCCTGGCAAAATCTTGTAGTTGCAAATGACAAGGAGAAGACATACTCTTCAAAAATAGGTTTCGAGTTCTCATCACATATTTTTTCATTCAGGAAATGTAAGACGACCAAACCTGCCTCTGCAAATGCAAACCAATGAAATGAGAATACAGTCATATTTCTCTAATTTGAACTGAACTGCATTAGTTTTAGTGTCTGTGTGCAAGAGTGCAAGATATAGGCCTTGACAAAATATCTTTGGCAGCTACCAGAAAACAAGATCGATCAACAAATAACTAATGGTAGATGAGCTAAACATTTTTGCTTAAAGACATGTTTTTTCCTCAGTCCTTTGAATTTGTAGCAGATTTCCCACACAGCTCACCTTTTCTTGTCACATGTTGCATAGTCGCACTTTCCTAGAGCTTGCAATTACCAGCCAAACTAACACCTGCTTTGCCTTGTTTTCGAATTAATGATAGGTACTCTAATGCTTCTCTTGTTTAATTGTTAATGATCCAGGATAAGTGCTTATTCAAAGGGGGCACTTATGAGAAGGGCGCCTATATAAAAAATAGATTCCGATGTAGTTCAAGACAGAAAAATGTTCCCACGTTATCATGATGAAAAAGAGTAAAGAGAGAAATGAAAACTAAAACAAGCTACGCAGTTTATTCACCATTCCTTGTTGAATTACTTTTCAATTATGTTTCTGTAAAAAATTTGTCCATTTCTGAAGGTTAAAGGATGAGTGCTTAATCCAAGGGTGGGCGCTTATTCACTATAATTTTACTACAAGGGTGGGTGCTTTATTCAAGGGGGATTCTCATTCGAGGGGCTGTTTATTCGAGGCACAACAGTAAATCATTGCTTCCCTTCTTAGGCACAGAAACTGGTTACTATCACATAAAGATACTACACATGCAGTAAACATGGACTTATTTAGGTTTTCACAAACAAAACTCATCCTTAAATAGGAGCTGATATGTGCCACTGATGTAGAGTGCAAACCACTATAGCCCTATCCAATGCAGCCATGTATAAGACTGATACTACCAGATGTATGCTATTCTATTCTGCTAGAGTAAAGCGAGGGAGACGGACTTGCACACATTCCTTCTTGGAATTCATCAGCCTCTCTTCAGCTACTATCCTGATATTAACAGCCTCAGCGATCTGCCGAAGCATAGCATCATCGTGAAACACTCCCATCATATTCATGATGAAAAGCTGGCTGATTCACCCAGATGAAAATCCATAATGTGTCTCCGAATAGGAAGGAGTGGAGTGATCCCTTATTTGCAAGGACTATAGATGCTCTTTTCCTCACGTGTATGCTGAGTTTGAAGATTCGCCAACACAATAGTGGTCACATGGAATGCACACCAATTCATACATAATACCAAGGATGTTCAATGGCCCTTTTCCCTGAGAAGTGCACACCAAGCAATCTGACGGATAACAATTTGATCACAATAATATATTGGGATCTCTAAATAATTTGTTTAAAACTGGAGCACAACTGCTCAACGACAAGGGTGATTTATCGATTTCACAGTCCAATTTGTTCTTAACCCTATTTGCACTAGGGGAGGGGGGCCCCTCCCACGTTTCAGAATGCCACTGCTGAACCACAAACCAAACTGTATGAAACTAGGGGAGTTTTCATAGAATTTTCGTACAGTTATTCTGGTGCAAAAAAAATAAATTTCTTACATGCCACCTGCTGCCAGTGACAGGTGTTATCTTCAATGTGCCTGGGTCAGAATTTGGTGTGTGATGTCATCAAAGGACTATTTTCTCCCTAAAAACAGAGATTTAGCTGCATAAATGTGTTGAGGAGACCATGACCTGAACAGACTATCCTATCATGCATTCAGTGTTAGCTGTTTCAACAGATGTTTCGTAACATGCTGGTACCATGAAATTAACTGGTGCCCTAAAAACGTAAGTTACTGATTGTGGCTATCAAACAATATATGTTGGACTGGAACCATGATGCTACTTGGTGTACTCACTATCTGCTGCACTATCCGGATTACAGCCATCAAAGTAATTAACGATCTGTAGGTTCAAGGTTCAACAAGACAGTAGAAACTTGAGTTGTGCAACAAGACAGTAGAAATTTGAGTTGTGCAACAGGAACTAAATAGTGATTACATAATATGCTTGTCTTTATTTTGGTACCAGCGTATATTTTGTGATCACCTGGTTTGTGAACAGTATAAATAGTGATGCTTCTTATGATTTAGTAGTGTTGGTAACCACCACGTAAAGAACTGTAGAAAATATGCTCTGAGTTCAGAAAATGAGTGTTTGTTTTACTGTCTAGTATCGAGTTTATTAGGGCCTGATAAACATTTTTGGTAGCAGAGGGTGGTTATCAACAAAGATGATGAAGCAATATCAGAAGAAGAAGCGGGATGGTAAGAGTTCCGCAGTGAAAGCAGCAGAAGAGCCTTTGATAGAGGCTGGTGTTGAATGATTCATTCACCTGAGGCGTGTGAAGGTAGTACAAAAGACAAGGTACATGAAATTGAAGAATCGACTTCTAAACATGATGGAGACTGATGTTTACGATCCTAAGGCAACAGATGAAGTCCTAGAAAAGATGACAGAAACTAGTGACAAAGTCAGCGAAAGTCTTAATGCCTATAGTGAAGCCTGTGAAGATCGGAAAGACCTCAAAGCTGTTGACTGACTCACTGAAGAGTTGGAGATCCTGAATCAAGATTACCTCAAGCTCAGCAAACAAGTTCAAGATTGCATGAAAGCAATTCATGATGATGGTGACACTCGGGTACTGATCAAGCTCAGCCAAGGAATGGATCAGAAGACAAGGAAAGAGGAAAGAAGCAAGTAGATGAGAGACTAACATCACGGAGACAGAAGCAGATGGCACATCAGGCAGATGAAGATGATGGATGCACAAAGAAGATGCAGATGTTCGAGATGAATTGGCCAGTGCACAATGGAATGAACGCCAAGACTGGGCTGGAGAAAAGCAACAAGTAGACGACAGCCCTGCATCATGGAGACAGAAGCAGATGTATCCTCAAATCAGTGATAAAGATCGATGTTCACAAGAAGATTTTAATGTTTAACAGTTGGTGGCTGACACAGGATGGAGAGATCATCAAGGCTGGATCAGTCAAAAGCCGCAAGTTAAAGACAGACAAACACCATGGATAATGAAGCTGACGTCTCAACTACCAGGCAATGAAGACAAATGTCCACAAAACGATGATGCTGACCATGTGATGGTCAACAGGCACAGGGCACAACATCCAGTCAGGAGACAAAAAAAGGAGCAAGTAGATGACATACTGAAAACTTGGAAATTCAAGCAGACGCCACCCCAAAGTGTGGAAGATCACAGCTATTGGCCAGAAGATGTGGAAGTACAAGACAACCTACCACAAAGGAAAACTTCAAGCTGGGCAGATGAGTTGATGAAAAATGTACCGGAAGAAAGAATACCATTCAATTAAGTGACTGCAAATCAGCATTACAGAGGAATTAGGCTCAGCAGACTCTATGCGAGAAATCAACAACTTGCAGCGACAACTGGACTGTGACTACACCAAGAAGCAACAATATCTTGCAAATCGATTACAACAAATCAGAGAACTGAACAAGAAAACTACTGCAGAGAAACCAACATATCCATGGTTGAAGAAAAGTGGTAGTCCTATATGATAGAGCCTAGCCGAGCTGGCGAGCTGCCTACACGACATGCGTGGATGAAACACCTGCATCCGGAAAGTACAAGCTGCTGCAACTTGGAAATAACCTCAAAGGAGAAGCTTCGAAAGTGATTGACAATTTGGGATATTCCTCAGCTGTGTATGAAGCCGCAAAGGATCGACTGGCAAGTAGCATTAAAACTTGAAGAACTAGATCAACTCGACCAGTACCTTCTGGGGTGGCAAAAGATGTGGAAAAGCTAGCTGATCTTGTGGATCTTGTGGTAATCAGCTTGCAAGAGAGCAGATGCACAGAAGAGCTCGGGTACAGCTCCTTATACATTAAAGTGCAGAAGAAGATGACAGAATCTGCAAGAGGTGAATTTACGAGTAAGCAAAGCCCGAAAGCCTTCAATCACTAAGAGAACGGCTTATCCTTGAATCTGAATTCCTGACTGAAGCCGCAGAAACCATCAAAGGGCTTGGATCAGCACGATCTAGCTACACTATCAATAGACGATGTTTGGAGAAGTAGCACAACGATAATCTAAAGTAACTGCACCATCACTTACTCGATCAAGAAGCACAGAGAAGAACTGTGTGGGAGATTCACCGGATATGGAAGTGCCCAAAGTTCAGTCATTTGATGCAGTGGAACTGTAGAGACTGGCGAAGGAGCATTGGTTATGCTATAGATATCTTGGAGAAAATCACTGTGGCGCCAATTGTCCGTGACCTCCCAATTAACTAGTGCACATCACTACATCATGCACTTCTACAGAAAGAAGGTGATTAAGAAAATAATGGGGTGAGCAATCCATTCAAAGGGGAACCAGCTAAAGATGAGGAAAACAGGAGAGCTGTTCCCAGAGAAATGTGCAACACCTCACAAGGTGAAGGATCCATTACAGCACTTTGAACAGTTCCCGTGAGACTGATAAACTATGCTGGCTTGTTGATCTTTCTCGAGATGAGAGAGATTGTCTCGTAATCTTTTGTTCTCTCTTCTGGCCACTCACTCAGTTTGAATGGGTGAAGCAATGACCGGCGGGAAAAATATATGACCAACAACTTTAGTGGTATCGTCGTTCATATGACCGACGTTGCCCAAAAACTTATTTGAAGGCGTGCTATCATGCATCCAGTGTTAGCTACTTCACCATATGCTTCGTAACATGCTGGTACTATGAAATTAACTGGTGCCCTAAAAACGTAAGTTACTGATTGAGGCTATCAAGCAATATATGTTGGACTGGTACCACGATGCTACTTGGTGTACTCAGTATCTGCTGCAGTAGCCTGATTACAGCCATCAAAGTAATTACCGATCTGTAGGTGCAAGGTTCAACAAGACATTAGAAACTTGAGTTGGGCAACAAAAACTAAATTGTGATTATGAATTATACTTGTATATATTATGGTAGCAGCACACATTTTACAATCACCTGGTTTGTGAACTGTATAAATAGTGCTGCTTCCTATAAGTTAGTAGTGTTGATAACCACCATGTAGAGAACTGTAGAAAATATTCTCTATGAGTTTAGAAAATGAGTGTTCCATTTCACTGCCTTATAAACAAATGTGCATGAATGGTTGACCAATTGCTTGTGGAAAGGTTCTGTTCTTATTCTAGGTATCAGTGACCTTCCCTGAAGTCAAAAGAAGGACCCATTCATGACACGCTAAAAGGATAATTAATTTCAATTTAGTGGTGACTAATGATGATGCCATCATAGCAACCTGCTGTTTTGGGGACCAAACGTAATTCCATTTTGTTCCTTAGACCTATAATCCTGCAAATTTTCATGATTTCAATGTTTTCCAAACCAAAGTTATTGTAGGATGGCACAATGTGCCCCCCTCCCCATCCTGAGGAGCCCCTTGGTGTTGCAAGAACAAATATAATACTTAAGGATCTATTTTTTTGATACCAGCTACTATACACGCTTCAGTTCTTTTATGATATATTGCAGCTCCGAATTCCAGTCACAAGCTCTGTAAAGTGGCTGAGCTCCGGAAGAGTCCTTCACAAGAGTGTTTGGTATACATTTAAAGGCAGAGCCTATAACCTCCTCCCTGAATCGCTGGGAACGCCCACTGACAGTCAACTGTTTCCTTAGGCTAGATCTCAGCAACAACGAAGCATAGAATGCTTCTTGCATTAACATAGTTCGCTTGGTGCTAGTGGGAGGGGCAAATTGTAACGCAATGACCAATGTGCCAGAGACATCCTTTGAGCAGAACTAGCGCAGAATTACGTTCGTGAGTTCTTTCTAAAAATCCATTCCTTTCTCTATAAGTTCCACACAAACTTTGAGGTCCAGGACGGGAAGCTTTCAGTCACGGTGCACATGATATAAGTCAATCTCAAGTTGTATTGATGGGCGAATGATGTTCCTGACTACCTTCAGAAACCGCATGCATCTCACGCCTGCCTCTTTAAGTTCCATTGGAGATAAACACAAGTTCCCCATCTATTTCAATATTACCACTAGGAACTGTTATCACACAGCCTATCATCAGCATACCATTTGTGTGGTTAAGTGATTATTACGAGCTTGGAAGCTCTGAGCAGGAGCTCTTCGACCCACTACATCATGAAGATCTGTACAAGAATGTGCAGTAAATTCTAAACCGATTAAAACTCCTTGTGATTGTTTTCTCTGGATGTCATGAACAAGAAATCACCCTTAAAGATCAAAGTTGCTGAGCAGTGGTGCTCCAGTTTAAAACAAATTATTCAGAGATCCAACGTATTCAGGCACATAGTAATCGGTCGGATTGCTTGGTGTGCAGCTCTCAGGGAGAATAGCCATGCAACATCCCCTGTAATACATATGAATTTTGTGCATTCCATGTAACCACTAATGTGTCGGCGAATCTTCAAACTCAGCGTATACGCGGGGAAAAGAGCATGTAAAGTCCTTGCAAATAAGGGATCACTCCACTCCTATTCGGAGACACATCATGGATTTTCATCAGGGTGAATCAGCCAGTGTTTCATCACGAATACGATGGGAGTGTTTCACGATGATGCTACGCTTCGGCAGATCACTGAGGCTGCTAAGATCAGGATAGTAGCTGAACAGAGGCTGATGAATTCCAAGAAGGAATGTGTGCATCTCCCTTGTTTTAATCTAGCAGAATACTCTCCTCCCTCACAACAAGATCCATAAAGTCTATACCTTGTATAACCCAGTGACTTGGTGACCAGTTGAGTCTTTCTCATTTCCCATCATTCATTGCTGTTTCGTTTTCGCTTCACATTCTCTTCGAGTAGGATTGTCTTTCCTCGTAAATTATCCATATTAGCTATTTTATTTCCACTAAGACAAAAGCTTTCGCCTGCTACCAGTATGGAAAGGTCTGAATAGACCAAGCATCTTTGCCTTTGATTGAAGGAAGGGTAACGTGAAAAATGAAATTCTAGCAGTGGATAGAGTACACCAAAACATGACATATAGTTTTTATTTCA
>JAOBRC011126445.1:0-15939 GCA_027575255.1 Scolionema suvaense | reverse complement strand
TATTTTCCATGGCAGGAAGAAAGCAAGGCAGATTGCTGCATTATTGTTAGTGTTACAAACAGTGTCGGGTAAAGTTGGATTTTCAAGTATTCAAGTATTTGGAAGTGGTTTGGTAGTCTTCCATTCATACCGCCGTGTTAGTACAATGCCTTTACGGTGGCAATATCCTGTCCCCTACCATATGTCACAAATCCACAGGGAAACCAGCTCTCCATTTTTGAGAAAAGCATGGGAAATCGTGGTGAGTTTATATTAGTAAATTTCTGGACAATTATCGGCCAATCCTGTTCAAAAGTACTTTCCCATGGTTATTTACGTTATTTTAGAAGATTCTAACGTAATTAAGTTATGTCCTTTCCTGGACCGAACTTCCCCTTTAAAGTTTAGCTCTAATCCCCTCTGAAATTTTGCGATAACTTTTGAACAGCTGCACTTATGTGTCTAGATCTTAGTAGCTTTGAATATTTATTCTTCATACACATTATTCATAAGTTGTGAAAATTTTCTCAGAGTAGTCTGATACAAGTCCATATCATTTTACATAGGTATTTTGAGCAGACGCACACAGTACACAGATGGTAGGTCTCCCATGTGATTGATTTGAAGCAAACTGGGGAAAATGAGTGAGTCCAGTGGATGTTTTCTGAAAAGTTGAATTCCAAAGGATTACCCATACAAAAAAAGGCAAATATGCCTCCCCCTAAATGGGGGTTAGCCAGACCCCTTAAATAGGATTAATTGACGTGATGGGTAGGGCAAGTAAATAGTGAAGTCTCGCAAGCTGAATCTGCGATGGCAACGCTACCGAGGTGCGCTCAAAAGATGCGTTTCCATTCTATTGTTCAAAGGAAAGCAGGCTGTCCTGACCTTTCTATAATGTAGATTTCCGAAACAGCATCCAGAAATTAGCCACAATGTTTGAGTGATGTGACGCTCACCGTAAAACATTTGACTTGCAAGACCTCACTAATATTCGCTCGAACATCAAGTGCGATGCGTGTCAAAGTACAGAATATCATGCGTAGCATTCGTCAAATAAAATATCGGTCAGTCTTAATCATGCCCATTGGTCCGTAAAACCATGCTTACACCTCTTTTTGCAGATGCCAACACAACCAAGTTGCACCCAAGTCATTCATCCTTGTGTTGTTTTCACCATATGCTTAGCTCTAAAATACACAATAAAGAACAAAGCTGAGCTTACGAAAAAATAATATGATTCTAATTTCCCTTCCTCTTTAAGAGGAGATTTCATAAAAGTAATTACATACACCAGGGCACATTCTAGCTTACTAGAGCAGCATTTAATTGGCACAAATAGAGACGAATTCTAAAAAACGAGCATACTTTTCACTGTTTTTGAAGGCATTGGGTGAGTCACTATTCTACTGCCTGCAAAAAGAGTCAAGAAGAAGGCCTGTATACATACTATGTTCACCCTACTCTGTAAGGAAGGGAGGGGATTCTACTCCCCCTCGCTTTTCAACATTGGCAGAAACCCATGACATGCTTTACAAGAGTTAACACACAATTATGTACACCTTTGGCACAATTTGGACAACCCATTCCCAAGATATTGGTCACTTGCCAGGTGACATGCAACTGATTTTTCAGCATTTTTAATGCATTTTTCCATAACAAGGCCAAAAATTAAAAACATTTGAGGACTTTCAGGCCATTTATAGTCATTTAGGGGCCAACGTGAAACAACCAAAGTTCCATTAAAACAATGCAAATGTTTTAAATTTGGCATAATATTTAGGCACCCTTGCGACAATTATGATGAGGTCACAAAACAATCACTGAGGCTGCTAAAACTATGGTGACATCAAATTGCTCCTTACATGTTGGTCTACTGCCACACCAAGTTTGGTTGTCATAGCTATAGCTCAACCGGAAATACATACAAAGGCCAAAAGGCTCCATATATAGAAATGCCAAACAAATAATAAATACATCAGCACACATTCCCTTGTACATTCAACGCTTTCTACAAAGATAAGCGATAAGTTTCTTCGAGCAAACACTCTAGGTCAATGATAATGCAGACACTGATATCATGCTTCTATCCTATGACAACAGCCTGACCTGGCCTAAACTAAAAACTAAACAATTACTTATACTTATATCAAAGACCGTCCAATGACAGTGATGACAGGCTGATATATGTGTCGATAATGAAATGCTACAATCTGATCTGAACAGTTTTCTGATACACTACTTTTATTCCTAAGCATAACTTTCTTTAAGTGACCATATTTTAGATTTAAAGGAAATAGATGAAAGTCACTCATGTTGCCTTAAAACAAGAAGAAGAAATACTCTAGCATCACAGCAACAGCATTTCGCACTGCACAATTAATGGCTGGACCATTCCTCATAGCTAAGGGATTTACTACTTAAGACCTTTTGTCAGTGATAATAACAACCTTCCTCAGTGCTAGTAACCGCTTGGGACATTCGAAAATGTTGTCATATCTTTCAGAGATGACATTGTATGTGAGTGCAGCTACATAGAATTCATAAAGTAACCTCTTTTTACAGAGATCACTCAAACATAACATAGGCTCAAGCATAACTCAGCATTTATGTTTGACTGATCTCAGTATCAAGAAGTTAGTTTAGTCATTCTGCTAACATGTAGTATCTTTCGCTTGACTGCTGATAACAGAAACAATTAGTAAATTGTTGCATCAGCAACTATTGGGAGTAGCTCATTGGATGTAAGGGAAAGAAGCAATGATTCTGATGCAGTTATAGCAACTCCTCCATACAAATTTAACAAAATTGTGAATATTTGGAGTTCATAGTCATATTTCTATTTTAATAAGTATTTTTATTCTGCAGGCATCTCCAAAACTTCATGCAAAAGCTTTCTAAACAATTGGCTGTAAGTTCAGCCTCCCTCTGGGTACATTTTTTTATGTCAGTAGTTCCACCACATCAGTGGCCCCTCTTATTTGTAGCCACCACATCAGTAGCCACTACATCAGTAGCCAGCACATCAGTAGTCACCACATCAGTAGCCACCACATCAGTAGCCACCACATCAGTGGCCAGCACATCAGTAGCCAGCACATCAGTGGCCAGCACATCAGTAGCCAGCACATCAGTAGCCAGCACATCAGTAGTCACCACATCAGTAGCCACCACATCAGTAGCCACCACATCAGTAGTCACCACATCAGTAGCCACCACATCAGTAGCCACTACATCAGTGGCCAGCACATCAGTGGCCAGCACATCAGTGGCCAGCACATCAGTAGCCACCACATCAGTAGTCACCACATCAGTAGCCAGCACATCAGTAGCCAGCACATCAGTAGCCAGCACATCAGTAGCCAGCACATCAGTAGTCACGACATCAGTAGCCAGCACATCAGTAGCCACCACATCAGTAGCCACCACATCAGTAGCCACCACATCAGTAACCACCAAATCAGTAGCCAGCACATCAGTAGCCACCACATCAGTAGCCACCACATCAGTAACCACCAAATCAGTAGCCAGCACATCAGTAGTCACCACATCAGTAGCCAGCACATCAGTAGCCACCACATCAGTAGCAACCACATCAGTAGCCACCAAATCAGAAATCACTGCATGAGGCCTTATCAGAAATCCCACTTCAAACTGACTTGTAAGGTCCAAGAAAGGTTTGCACAAGAAGAAGAGCCCCGTCAACGAGTGAACACTTAATGCTAGAAAGGTATTCTATTGTACAATCCTGGCAAGCAGTAACTGTGCGTCTTCAGGAATCCAGAGTCTCCAAATCTCCAGATCTGTGCTGTGTCGGGCGGTGCAATCAGACATAGACAAGTCTGTGAACAAGAAGTTCAAAAAATCTTGTAATATGGTCACACAATTTCAATATTAGGCTGTTGTTGTAATTGTGAGGAGATATAAAAAAGCAAGAGGTACAAACATGAGCAGTATCATAGGAAGCTTTTCCTGGGGTAGACAATCTACATGAAAACGCAAAAAGAACTAACAAAGGACACAAACGCTCAACTCACCTTCCGTTCCTTCAGGGACATTGGCACAGACCGAGAGGAAGTTCACCCGAGTTGCAGCTTCACCACTGAGAGATTCATAACAAATTTGATGAGATGTCGTATACTCACCCTGCAATTCCAAACAATAGCATCAATAGTCTGACTTTGTTTTACATGGGAAGCAGTTAACTATGAAGGGATAAAACTTGGAATACTCAATATCATCTGGCACGAAGACATCACTACACGGCCATCAGCATACTCATTATGGCATAATTAACAAACACAGAAACACTGCCAAAGGCAACAGACCAAGCAAGCAAAGGAAGTCCAAGTGCACTTGGTTTGAGGAAGAAGAGGGGAAAGGGGACTTTCAGGTTATTTGTCATCATTTAGGGGCCATTGGAGCGTAACACCAGTAAAGTCTTAGGTGCCACCAATAACCTATAATGACATAACTGACTAATAAATGAGGCCAGCAGAATTACGATGACCAAAAATTACTGCCAAGAGGCTGACCAAGGTATTTAGGTCTTTAGTTTGCATTATATATAGCAGAAGAATAAAAGAAAGACGTCTGAGTTTGAGTACTCTCAATAATTATTATATTCAATGCGTCTAAGAAACGTTTTCGCTTCGTCAAAGGAGCTCTTCAGCTTGCCTTGTTTTGATGGTACCGAGTATAAATTCGTATCGCCGTCTCTTTTATATCCGAATGTGACGTAACCCAGCACAGTCTGACATCAGTTTTTGCTGAAAGAGACGCCAAATCTCATCAATTCACCAGTTTGTGTCGACATGAGCATTGAAATTTGCATAAAATGACGTGATATGTAATTTCACCACATCAATAACTTGTTGCTTAGCAACATAAAACATTTCAAGATGGCGGTCAGTTCAAAGTGGGTCGGAATTTTCTAATAAATATCTGTTCTGTTTTACGCAAAAAATCCATATCTTGCCGATGCAATTGCAGTAAGGGAATCAAGCAAAATTTTCCTTTGCCACGTTCCCTGAGGTGTTTCTCAGCAGGCAGCATAGCGTATTCAGGATGTTAAATGTGTTCCCGATATAATCTCATCCGATCTCTAAGTTTCTGTTTGCCAGTCCCTGCCTCACCAATGTATTCTTCATTACATGAGGGACAAATAATCAGATATTTTAGATCGGCACTTTCGCATGAAATTCTTTCTTTTATTGTAAAAAGATGTCCTGTCTTTTTAAATGTATCTGACTTGGTTTTAACGATATGCGTACAGCATTTGTAGCGTGGAACACCACATTTAGCAGACCCTGTTTCTTCGTTACCATAGAAGGCTTTCGTCAAGAGATTCTTCAGACTTGGGGGTTGACGCTTAGATTGAATAAAGCTTGTTTCATTAAACTTACCTGATTTATCATGTTGCTTAAGCACTTCGTATCCTGCCCCGATTGTTTTAAAATGATTTGGGTTATTAGGATTGTGTGCCTTGACATAGGCTAATATGTTTTGTTGCTGCTTTTCTGAAACATATCTTAAGTCATTATGTGGAATCTCAAGGGCTTTCTTTAAAGCATTTTCTACCTACTACTTTGGATAGCTCTGTCCCTGCATAGGTGTTGAGAATTTAGTTGATCAGCAGATCAGGGGTTTAATCAAAAAGAATCATCAGTAAATATCATTGAAACTAAAAAGCACTAAGCATCTGTATACACTGGGGGGAGAAAATTCACTTCACTTCTGAGAAACCATATGTGCAGCTGATTGCTCCATGTAATTGCATGAAAGTCAGGAATGCTTCAGGGCATACTCTGGGATTGTTAACAAAATTTGTTTTGGTCATGCAAGTAGCTTTCTAGGATGTCGACAGTTTTACCAAATGGCGGCATTACCTCATGAGTCTGAAACGCTAAAAAAAAGTTGAGTATCGTAGGTTCAAAGGTTAGCTAGTCATAACTGCACTCGCTTCTAGAGGTTGATAAAAAATTCTACCAGATGGTTTTGAACATTTTCAAGATAAACGTAAGCATTGAGCTATAGGCAGGGTCATTTCAACCTCAATGCTGATGTATGTAAATACAAGAGCAACAGTGATCTGGTTCGCCATCCCGGTTCTACATGTGCCTATCTGCTGAGAAATTTTTCATAAAAATACCTTTTGGGTTCCTGTAAGATGCCAGGAAAAAAAAGTACGCATACTCTCCATTTCTTCAGCACTTTCTACTATACAACCTGATTTGTCATGGATCATCGCCTCAAAAGAAACAGATATTCCAAGTCACACCATGGTAAGTCCAAGGCCAACTTCCTGTTTCTATGAGAATCATTTATTGCAACACTTTCCACATTTCCACAGAATAGATACTGCAAGCATCAATTGATCAAAATGATACAAATCCTGTGCTAAATTGCAAGGTCGAAAGAGTATATATAAAACTGCTCTCAAATATTCACAGTATAAGTGAAACAGTACTAACCTCTTCCCAGATTGTGAAAGCCTCATCTGTTACAGTTAATGCTCCTGCTTTTGTTACATTCTTCTGTGCAGTGAAGAAGGTAACTCGTGTATTAGAATCTCCAGACATGATGTTCTAAAGGGTAACAAGTACAGACCAAATAAGCAAAATTTCGTTTTTTAGAAGCAGAAAATTTGACAAAATTTGACCTGAGGCTCGTTGTTTTCAACTTTTCCCCAATTTTCAGCTCCAAGTGTTCTAAAATTTGCTCTGATGTTACAAGACGATCATGGCTTGAAGTATGGCCATCTACAACATAGAATTGTTTTCGTCATAAAAGAATGATCTATCAAAACAACAAGCAATTGATTTTTGACTTCATCATCATAAAATCTTACAATATCTAATCATCTGGACTGTAAAATAGTGTTGGGATTCTCAACTTTCATGATGAAGCTTAGGCTGTATTTGGTCTTAAATTATTCTTAATTTTCTAGCAAAATTCAGGCTTCTGCTCCTATAAAAAGATTGTTCTTATCAAAACAGAGAGTACGACATATATACAACATGACCAGCCAGTAATCCTTGACCATCATTCATCAGTGCAAGAAGAAAATCCATACCTCAGCCTAATAACCGATAACATATGAAATTCACATTTCTGTGAAGGCAAAATGTCCTTGTGCAAAACTTAACATGAACTGCTAACTCCACCAAGAAAACTGTGCATGCGTCCAATCATGACAAGCATAGCTGGACTTAGTAAACTAAAATTATTCAATTGAATTAATGGACAATCAGGCCAAAGACAGAGAATAAATTAATCCAGCATCAATTAGAAGACTCTCAACTGCAGAAGCTCTACAATCCCGGGCAAAATATACTGGCTTGCATGCGTGTTCGCAATGTTCCATTCCACGAGTCAGTGAAAACATGTCGACAAGTACTGAGTCACAAAACAGGGCGAGAGGGTGGGTTTTGCTTGAGAGACTTACTATGCCTGACTTTTGAAAAATCATATTCGGGCATTTCCATGGCATCTGCAGGGTGTGGTCGGGCTTGTTTTGGGGCGTGGCTTGAGATTTTCCTATTTCTCAGGTAATTTACAGAACAAAGGGTGTCGCATTGGGTCCACTAGCCTAAATTGCAAGAGAATGGACTGAGGCAGTAGACAGAAGTTGCTAAACGCCTGGAAAAAATTTCTTGGGGCACTTGCAATTCCAACTACTTTTACAATCAAAAGTCGTAAAAAGCTCATTTTTGATTTCGGCTGAAAACAGCCTTTGATACTAAATATTTTGTCCAGGATTGTAGTTGAGCATGATAGGAATGGAAGTTGCCAGTCAGACAGAGCTATGTGTGAAAAGAAACTACATGCATGTATTAGAGGCTTCAAAATTGATTAAAATACACTTCCACTAAGTTGGTCCAAGCATCAACTTATACCGAAACTTTACGAAATTGATGTGGCCTAAGCTACAGTACCCCATATTTTTGAATAATCATCCATAGTAGAGGACGTACAATAGAAATGACTATAAAGACATTTTGCGCAGCAGGCACAATTCTACAGCAAACCCTGCTGATCATTTTGCATGGTAACCCACAATTTTTAATGAACAATTTTCCTGGAAATTAGCAAAACACAGGCTCTTTTTGTGGGAGTTCTCTGCCCAAAACACACTCTTTTCCAGGTCAGGTACACATATTTCCAGGTTCATTTCATGCTAATACTGACAATGGTTCCTACAATCCATCTTCACCAACTATCCCCTTTACAACAATATTAAAACTAATAAACACTGGGCCCTAAGTTGAGTGCATACGCGTAGGGCCATGCATAATTAATTGCATGTTTGCCAGAACCCTATTTACTCCGAAGTGACACAACCAACTGGAACATTTTTCCCAAAATCTCACTTGAAATTTTTTTGCAGAAAACGACCCTTTCATCATCATGAAAAACACCGACCCTATTTCATTTCTTCTCCGTTAACTGTCACAATCTGCGGTGCACACCTTTATTGCTGAGATCTCTAGTGATCTCTTTTCAGTTATTATAAAGTTCTATCGCTTTTTCTGTTGGGTTCTGTGCTGTTCTAGCGACCTTTTTGTAGCTGCTTTTAAGGTGTTCTATGGATCTCTTTCACTCTGTTCTAGTAATCTTTTTCAGTTGTTATGAACGTGTTCTAGGGATCTCTTAGCTTTTACTTTGATCTAATCTCAGTTCTCATATTGCGAGTGATCCTTTTAGTTTCTATGCAGTTTCAGCAGTCTCTTTCTAATTCTTATGCCTTTAGCAACCTTTTTTCTGGTAATTACACTGTCTAGCAATCTTTTTTCAGCTCTTGTGCTGCTCTGATGACCCTTTTTCAGTTCTTGCACTGTTCCAGCAATCTTTTTTAGTCATTGCGCTGTTCTGGCGATCAACGTCAGCCTTTTTTGTTTCCTTTTTCAACTCAGACGTTTTCCCCTGATGCAGATAATTTTTAATGCATACAATACGATGACGGTATCTCTTACGATACGTTGATAGAACAGGGCAAAAACTAAAAAAGATTGCCGGAAGAGTGTAAGAACTAAGAAAAGCAATTGCTAAAACAACCTCAGAACTAAAAAGATCAGTAGAACAGTCTAAGAACTAAAACAGAATCGATTAAGAGCGTTAGAACCAAAAAAAAGGACTGCTAGAGCAGCATTAAAAGTAAAAAGATTGCTACGACAGCGTGAAAACTAAAATAAGGTTGTTAGAACATGTCAAATCCATGAGGTGGAAAACTATTTCCATGTCTCTATTCCAGGTCATGCAAACTACTCCATGATGACAAGAATATTGAGTTTGTAGATTTTAGATTCATTAGTTTCCCTAGTGTTCTTTTCTTTTGCATCCTTTGTTACGAACAAAAAAAATTCCGATCGACCGGCCTAACAAAATTTCCCAAGGCTAGGTTCCAGTAACAATTAATTAGGCGTGGCCTCAGCAAATAAATTGAGGTTCTAACCCAGCCATAAACATAGCTACAATTCCAACCAAAACCTTGCAACTCGAAAGCTTTAAAGGACCATGAACCCACATTTGCAAAGCTTCTCTTGAAAACCCTTTTCGTACAGTATCCATCAATCAAAAGGTTCCAATACAAGCTTCAAACTAAATGAGACTAGTCTCTCTCCCCAACCTCAGTTACAATGTTTCATGATTAGCACAAATTATAATAATGGAAGTAAGTGTGTACATTGTCAATCCGACGTAGTCTGGCCATAATACATTGCAATGCAAGGCCAGGTGTGTTGCAACATGCAACGCGTCTCCAATCTTGTGAGACTGGTCTCAGCCTTTATGAGATCAGCATCAAATCATGCAACCAGTTGCAACAGGTTACAGAGACTAGTATCCTTTTAAATGATACACCAAATCCTTAATAACCTTTAAAATCCATGAAAAGGTCGCATAGACACTCGCAAAATGCTGCCCATCCCATAAGTCTTACTATCAGCCAGCGGATACAATCCTTGGCTTGTCATCTTGGATTGCCTTGTCACAATTTGACTGACTCCATTTGATGGATTGGACATTTAGGACTTTGACAGGTTTTCAAAACAAGAACATGTCTGGCACCCATTAAGTGACCACACCTACTTTCCAGATTTTGTCAATCGTGTCTTCTTACCGCTGTCTGACATTAAGTGAAAACGTCTAGACCATGAAATTGTGCTAGTTTCATGCTCTCCAGCGTAGCCATGACATCAGTTTATTACATTGATGTCCTTGGTATTTCAGAATTATCATAAATACTGGGTACCCAGGGCTTCGACAATTGACTGAAAAATGCAAAAAGTCTTCTAATTAGAGACCATGATTGTAGAACGTAGCAAGAAAAATTAGATGATAGCACAGGAGTTCGAATTTAGACAGAACATCAATGCTTGTATCCAAACGCAGCTGTACAATTATCAAGAGCATATGTTCTATAACTTAGTAATAAAGTCATGAAACGGTAAGGACAGGTAGTTTTAGCCAGATCTACCGCCTACTCACAGTGTCCTCCCCCCTTTTTGCTGGGGGGGGGGGGGGTAAAATTTTTCAAATTTTGGGAAAGGGGGGCATAGGAAAAATTTTGACTTTTAGGGAGGGTTGCCAGGAAAGGGCAAGGTAAGATTTTCCAGGGGGGTTGAAAGATTTTGAAAATCGAGTTCAGCCGAGTGTGTATAACTTCGCAACAATTTTCCGTTCATGCGTGCAGTATTAACATACTGGCCGATAATTTTGTGGTTGAGGAACCACAACAAGCATACAACTACATTAGGAAAACCCATTTAGTCACAGTTGCCTTATTATATAACCCAAAAATGAATACGCACCAGGCGAAAGTGCGCGATAATAGTGAAAACCGTAATTTTTCCAGGGGGTTGGCAAATATTGCCGTTTCTGAGGGGGTAGGTCCGAAAAGGGAGGTTGGCAAATTTTGAATTTTCTGGGGGGGGTTGTCAGGAAAGGGGTGGGGACTGATTTTCTGGGGGAGTTGACATCATGGAGGACGTATGCTACTGATGAAACGAAACAACAAAGAAAAAATAAAACACTAAAGCAATCATCAAAAGAAATCATGAAAGTGGACCCAGATTCCCTTAAGGCGGTTTTCCACATAGCGAAATTGTCGCGCAAAGCAAACATTTTTCGCCCAGGAGTTTGCGTAGTTCAAAAAAGTTGCCAGGGAAGGTCCCTGCTGTTGTTTGCTCAAGCAAAATTTTTCGCTCCAAACAAGTAGAGCCAGTTTCTGCTTTTTAGCAGCGAAATTTGTCGCCAGCAAATCACACGATGTGATAGCATCGAAAACATGTGTCTTTAAGAAATTGAACCAATCATACTAATGCGCCATCAGCGAAAATGAACGACTTGGAAGTTGACAAGCGAAATTTGGCTGCGAAATCAATTTCATTCCTTTCAATTCCCGCAACAGGGCTTATTTTAGCTCAATGTTGCTATCGACTATCAAACACAACAGGCTGCCCCTTAAGGCTCAAAACAATAAGATCCTTTGAAAAACATGACAAAAGCTATCCTTTTTCTGGAAATCAAACGCATGCACTGCCCCTCTGGAATATGCCCTGCGCGAAGATTTCACTACATGGAAAACCGCCATTAACCAAGGGTCTTGAGATTACGAGAAGCAGAGCTATTTACAAAAGTATATCTACATTTCGCTCTCATGAACAGTTTCTGTCCACACTTTGTTCTCCTTCAACTCCAACTCCCTCAAAAACCAAAAGTGTGCAATATCTGTCAGCAATCTCAGTAGTTCAGCAATACATAATTGGATTCCGTATGTTCCTATTGACTCATCTACTTAGCTAACTTCCAAACAACTATGGGATCTACTTGCGTGGCTGCACAGAAGGATGCACATAATGACGACTGTTCAAAGAAGGGCACGTGGGCAAAACAACTGGAGATTGATTACATCACCTACTGATCGCATGCGTCATATTTGTAACCCTTTTTCTCCGGGCAGTCTCAGCAGCACATTCCACCAGGAGAGCCTGAAAACGGACCCAGAAATTTTTCCCTGAATACTGATTCAAAATAGACCAGTAAAAGTAAGGCTAAACTTTTCACTCAAATACACAACAGGGAGCATAGAAGCAAATCTGTGATCAGCGCTTTCACAGAAACAATACGTGATTCACTCTACGAGAAAATAGTAAAACACAGTCACATCGACTTTCCACCCTCTAAACTGCGGCAGTGCTAAGTAACATACACACCTTACAAAATTGTCCATCATCTTGTCTCAATGCATCATTACCAGTAGGACTCACTTGTGCATTGGTTAGAGTTAAGTATGAACTATTCCTCTGAACAGCCAACCAACCCTGACATGGAACAGAAAGAGTAATAAGTACTTTAGGCATTGCAACAGACAATGGCACAGGCACAAATTCATGTAACCAATCCAATTCACGGAAAACGAGTGTATGTGGAATTCAAAAGTATGGGAAGACACTTTTGAGACGCTTTTGCCCCTTTGAACTCCACTATTATCTCCACTATGTCTTGGAGGATGAAACTGTGAACTCCAATAATCAGTCTAAAGCAGTAGAGGAGGTAGGTACGTCATACTGGTCGGGTTTGACCAGTAAATCACAGTCCAATCATAAAGAAAACCATTCAAACTTGGGCTCAACAGTTTGTGGCCATGTTTAGAGTTAGGTGGGCTTCATATAGGAACGATAAAGAGGCGGAAAAACAAAAGTGATCGCTTCATTGGAAAATACACAAAGAACCTAATTTTTGCGGTTTGTCCAATAAAAAATCCCCATGCTCACAAAAGGTCTGTCCAAATTAACCAATTGTGAGGCACTATGACCTGTGACTTCTCTACAAAAAACTAGGAAAGAATAATGAGCAGGTTGGGCAACCTCTCCATAAACCCTGCAGGAATCACTTTTGAATAATTGCACTATCAAATCGAAAACAATGACACAATAGTATTCTTTTTCTCAGTCATCAGAAAAAGAGCATGCATTTCTCTTAAAAGAATAAACAAATATACATAATTTTGCTAGTTTTTTCATATTAATGGACGTCCACCCTGGAAAACAAGATGGCCATCCAGAAAATTCAAACAAGTTTGGAAAAAACGAAAATCGATCGAAAAATTGTAAGAACACCTAAATTGGCCGTTTTTGGACCATAGGGCAGCCTGCTAAAATTAGCTTGTAAATGAAAACTCCAGAAACATCAATTTGTTTCAATTGTAAATTGCCACCATCATGCCGGAAATCAGATGAACTTGGCCATCGGATATTTGGTTTTGAAGGCAGATTGGCAACTATCAGTTTAAATGGCTCTACTGCAGCACCAGGAGTAAAACAAAACTATCTCAATTTCAAGCCTTTTCAAATAAAATTGCTGCAGCTACTCAAGAAAAGAGGGCAATATATGACCACACAGGGAATTCACCATCATGATAGTGGCTAGCATAATCACAGTTCTTACCACCAAATAAAACTGCTGAGATGCACTGCTGATCTTATGCTTTCAACTATAACAAATAGTCACACCAGCATTACCTCTCCTTTAAGAATGAATTCTGACGTAATATCATAAAAAGTAAGATATGATTTGATATGATCAGACAAACAGTAGTTACTCCAACCAACAACCAGCATCAACACTTACCAAATATGAATTTTCATGTTGGCCTTGATGAAAAACAACATCTTTAACACATCCATACATCTCTTGATCATCAAAAACATTTATCAGACTTTCTAACCAAACTGCCATCTGTTCATTTTCTTTGTCCATACTATCAAGCGATGCTTGGCCTGATAGAATCATCGTGAAGTTTTCCAAATCATTTCCATTCTATGTTGAGAAGAAAACAGTGGATGATAAACACAATAGCAAGTTCTCCATTTCCTACCAATGTTCAGCAGTATACATCAGTGACCTGGATCACATCAAAAAGCCCTTTCAATTCAATTTTTTCTATGCTTCCCAGGTTGCCCTTCATCCCACAAAACCTTTTTGGCTTTTCTACTCCTTGTAAAATAAGTAAGGCATTAAAACGGTCAAAATAAAATTCAGCTCAACAATAGAGCATGGAAAATGATAAAGTTAAAGTTTGGTCTTTATTTGACGTGAAAAGCTTCAGCAGTTGTCATAAAACCTTTCTTCGAAGTTTGGATAATTTGTACACTGATCACCTTTTGATTCACATTAAGCTATGATATCACTTACGACCACCACTAGGGATCCTCCTCGTCATAGCAACCAGAAAATTCTGGAGTTGGTGTTTTGAACACATCAACAGTCTCGCAAAAGGAGTGTAATTAAAGATGTTCACCTGTCCCTAGATCACGCACAATTCAATCACATACTGTTTATTCAGTTCTCACTGGTCATAACCTATAACATGCATAATTACTGCATCTAACAAAGATGGCAGAAACTTTTGCAACTTTAAAGGCCTGTATCTCGTGAGCGAGAGCAGCTTTTCACATGAAATAAAGACCAGAGTTCTTGAATGTACAAAGAGTTTCAACTATGTTAATTTCATTTTCGACCGTCTTATCGCTGTAAAGTTTCACCTTCTCTGAACGAAACTTGGTACGGAAGTAGAACAGGATGGTATCTGCAGAGCTATGCACAAGAAAACAAGTAGAAGCTCTTGGATGAGTGGAAGTACTTGATGTGTACGTAGGATGGCAGGTACATCAAGGCCGTTCAATAGTAATAACCTCTCATACAGTGAAATCTTACATGTAGATCATAGTTACCGCCCCCATCCCCCCATTTACTAATGATGGTAGCCACTTCAGAAATGCAGCTTAATGGAAGCTTAGAAACACTTGACAATTAGAATGAGGGTAGGACTAACTAGGGGACACATTAACAGATGGGGGGTACTCACAAAAAGAAAAGTAACAAAACATGTCCCAGAATGCTTATCATCCCACTTCAAAATCTATTGCGGCACCCCTATTAAGACATCCTATTGGTCTTCATGAGATCAAAATGATAGGAAAACACATGGGGTTCATGGTACCATCGATAGTTTGATAGTGGCATTATGAGGTACCATCATTTCACAGATAAGACAACTATTAATGGGTGGAGAAGAAATTTTATTAATGGAGGAATGGGCCTGAATCTGGGGTACGCTTGAAATCGGAGGGTAGAAGTCCATATGTAAACTATATAGATGGTTAGTTTTGGGCAAGGAATTCAGAGCTATTCACAATTGCCAGGAAAATTTAGTTTAGTGTTCAGTTTATTCTCATTTCTCTTCCTGAAAGCAGAAATTTCGTGATAACATTGACTGCAGGAGTTATGCTGACTTCATTCAATTTACACTTGGCATGCCTCATCACTCCTTTTGGAGTGATGAGGCAATGTGCACTAGGGTGGCACAGTTTGACCAACCCCATCTACAATCCGACAAAACTAAAGCAACAAAAAAGGGTTTCAGAAGTTTCAAATATCGATCATCAGGACAATAACTTGACAGGCTAGGAAGCCTATTGAAAAAAGAGAAAAATATCAAAATGCATCTCAATATCACCCACCAATTTCATATCACAAACAAAGAGAAGACACTGAATCAGTTCAATAAAACAAGTTCAAAAATAACACACATGCAACATTTCCACAACAGACCCCAAGCGTCAGCAAAATTAGCCCTCAATGCAAATAAAAATCTGGCTTGATAACAAGATTCAGGTAGCTAGATAGCCCCCACCAAGCCAAAAAATCTGAATAATTCAGTTCACGCTCATCATAGAAAAGCAACGCTAAGTGATAGCAAGATGTACTTCATTTCAGATGATTCATGCACCGAACTGGTGTAAAACAAGTCACATAATTAGTGGACTCCCGCAAACTTAATTGAATCCCCACATTAGATCAAAGAAGAGAATAACACATTAGCCATAAGATTTGCACCACAAATCACAAAAACGTAATCAAGAATTTCTTGAAACAATGAAAGAACCCTAAAACAGC
>JAOBRC011125334.1:0-15940 GCA_027575255.1 Scolionema suvaense | reverse complement strand
ACCCCCCCCCCCCCCTTGAAATCGTAACTTTTGACCAGTCATGAAAAGTCAGCTATATATATGGAGAAAATGCAAGATTTGATAGGTCATTTTTCTTTTAGGAGCAACTTATGTTGCTTGCTCGCTGAATCTTCAAAGAATATGATTTCTCTCTGCTCGGTAAAACTGCGTGAGATGTGAAGCAGACTACAGGGTACCCATATAAATATAGTACACAACTACCTAATGGAATCATGAAATACTATGCAATGAATGTAGTACTACATAGCTATGTAGCGAACTTGAAACACTATGCTATAGCAGGAAAAACACACGAATACCAAAACAACAACTAAAATTGCATTACAAAGTTAGGTTGGTCATTTATAGGCATTTAAGAAGTAAATCTTCAAGATGCTACTAAAATTTTTATCACCTCCTCAAATTTCTTACTCAGTTTGGCTGAAATGTGGTGGAATTTTGCTGCCCTCCCCCTTTCTGCAGTTTCTTGCAAACCATGTCAGCCCCCCCCCCCCCTCTACCAAGGGATGGTTTGAGTAGAAACTATGAAGTTAGCCTTATATGAATACGTACATTGCCTTGCTGTGTGTATGCGCCACATGATAGGGCTGATGTTTGCATGAAAATGTAAATAACTTATTGGACTCCCGCTTTAGTGGAAGAGTCCTATAAAATGAGGTCTGTCCGTCCTTCCGTCCTTCCGTCTGTCAGCAACGAATTTTCCCGGATAACCATTGAATGAATTTTTCTGAAGTTTGGTGTGCAGGTGACAATCCGTGATTGACGAAAAGTGATGGAGCCGGAATTTTGAAAAACATTTTTTTTTGGCGTGCAGGTGGCAATTTATGCCCAACAATGGCTATTTTTAGGGTTTTTTAAGATTATTTCAAAATCTGTCCATTACTTTTTTGTGGTTTTTGGTGTGAAACTGCAGGGCAATAGTAGTTATGCGGTGGGTCATGCGTCATATCTGAGAAAACTCTCGTACAGCTTGCAGGTGGCAATTTATACACATTCAAAAAAGTCGTTTTTCATGTTTTTTTTCCAAATAAGTCAAAAAGGTTCATCCGATTCTTGTTATTTTTGGTGAGAATATTAGGGGCAACTCTACACATGTTTTGAACCATATGCCATGTCTCCTGAAAATCTCAGTTTGTTTGCGGGTGGCAATTTATGTTAAAAAATGGCGATTTTCAGGGGTTTTTCCATGTATATCATGAAGGGTTGATCTGTTTATTGTTATTTTAGGAGGGAATATTTTTAGGCAATTGTATGCATGTTATGAACCATTTGCTATGTCTCGGGACAATCTCGTTTGGCTGGCAGGTGGCAATTTACGGCAAAAGATTGCGTTTTTCATGTTTTTTTCCAAATAGGTCAAAAACTGTTCATCCGATTCTTGTCATTTTTGCTGTGAATATTAGGGGCAACTCTACGCATGTTTTGAACTATATGCCATGTCTCCTGGAAACCTCGTTTGGCATGCAGGTGGCAATTTATTTTCAAAAATGGCGATTTTAGGGGTTTTTTTCGCGTATTTCATGAACGGTGAATCTGGTTATTGTTATTTTTTATGTTGGATATTTCAAGCAACTGTATGCATGTTATGAACCATTTGCCATGTCTCCGGACAATCTTGTTTGGCTTGCATGTGGCAATTTACACGAAAAAATTGCGTTTTTCATAGTTTTTTCCAAATATGTCCAAAACGGTTTATCTAATTCTTGTCGTTTTTGGTTTGAATATTAGGGGCAACTCTGCTCATGTTTTCAACCATATGGCATGTCTTGTGACAATCTCGTTTGGCGTACGGGTGGCAATTTATGTGCAAAAATGGTGGTTTTCAGTTTTTTCTCCGAATATATCACGAGCGGTTCGTCCATTCTTTGTCATTTTTGGTGTGATTCATAGGGGCCTGTCTGCCTACATTATGAACCATGTGCCGTTTCTGAGGAAAATCTCGCGGGTGGTAATTTACGGGTGGTATTTTACGTCAGGAAATGGTTATTTTCATTTTTTTTCCAAATGCGTCAACAATGGCTTGTTTTTTCATTTTTAGCGTGAATCTTATTCTTAGGCGCAACAAGGCATATATTATTATGACCCATGTTTTATATCTTGGGAATATATTGTTCTTCAGCATGCGAGTGGCAATTTATATCAATTATTGCTGTTTTAGGGTTTTTTCATAGTGTTTTAAGAATTCTTCATTATGTTTTTGTGATTTGTGGTGCAAATTATATGGCTTACATGTATTCTCTTCTTTGATCTGACGTGGAGATTTTCTATTAAGTTTACGGGAGTCCACTAATTATGGGACTTGTTATTTATGCCCTCTACTGTCTATAGTTTACTTTTTGATAGATCACATCAAGTCATGCTCAAATTGCCAAATTGCGGGCTGGATTCGAAAAAAATGAGGCGTTACGCCAGCGCCTGGAATATGAGTTGACTGTAGCCAGGAAAGCAACAAACCAGGAAGCTAGGAAGAAAACAGAGTTATATGAAAGCTGCCAGGATGAAGTCAAAGACTTACAAGGTGGGTACATCTTTGAACATGCTTCAGTGACAGAAGCGATTTTCTATTTTTGGGGTCTTTGTTTAGCCAAATGTTCGTACCAAATTTAGTCTGGCCGTCCTTCTGTAGCCATTTCCTGCTAATCCAAGCATTTGCAACTTTGCACCTAGCATTTAGGTATTGACAAAAAGCAAACATCAGCCTTCCACTATCATCATCAGGGCATACGAAACTAAGCATAGCAACCATAGCGCTAGAGCAAACTCAGTCAACCTTAGCTATAACAGTCATCACTAGCCATTATTGTATCAGCTTAAGGTTGTAGTTCTTTGGAAGCTTTTGCCTTATGTTGCTGTCCTTCTGTCCACCCTTTCTTTGATCTGTCCATCATTGTTTTGGCCGTTTGTTCAAATGATGATGTATTTTGTGGAACAGTTTTGTTCAACTTCCAAAAGTGGTAATTTTTCAGGTTTTCTGATAATCATTTTGAAAGGGAAGCATTCGTCAAACACAGCATTTCAGCAGATGGTAGAGGTTCATTGAACATGCTGTTTTTGTTTCATGACAAAAGCTAGTAAAGTTTTGAGAGATATTGGGTCTTGCAGCTGCCATCTTGCCAGAAATCATAAATTATGCCACCCTAGCTGTATGAAGTTATATAAACTTCATTAACAAAATAGTCAGTATCGCGATAAGATCTTCTTGCTTATTTCATCGGAAACTAGATAATTACGTTAACAGAGATCCATTTGAGAAATTGACTTAAGCATTTGCGTTTCTGAGGAGATATAGCAATGTTTAGCGAGGTGCTGTGGTGACATCATCAAAAATCAATTTTTTGAATCTCACTTTTGGGGAAGAGTCCTATAAGCTGAAATCTGTCTGTCCATTCTTCTGTGCATCCTTCGGTCCGTTGCTGTGTCTTCACCTGGATAACCGCTCCGCAGGTTTTTCTGAAATTTAGCATGGCGGTTAAGCTCAATAATCGAAACAAAGTTGTTGAGCCGGATTTTGGAAAAAGTTTTTTGTTTAAATTGTAGGTCGCAATTTATACCAAAAATTGATCATTTTAAGTGGCTTTTCAAAGTATGTCAAGATCCAATCATTTCTTTTTTGTAATGTTTTGTGTGCGCAGAGCAATAGTAGTTATGGCATGGACCATGTGTGTCATAACTGGGAAAACGTTTGTTTGGCTTGTGGGTGATAATTGTCGCTCGAAATTGCCGCTTTTGTAGCTTTTTCAAATTTTTCCAGAACGCTTCATTAGTTTTCTGATTTTTTTTGTGTAAATCATAGGGGCAATATAGCTAATGTAGTGGGTCATGGGGCGTGTGTCTGGGAAAACTTCTGTTAGGCTTGGGTTTAGCCAGTTTCGTTATCAAAATTGGCCAAAAATGACTTTTTGCATGGATTTGTCAAAATATTGGGAGAATAGTTAATTAGTAGTAAATTTCGTGGACACCGTACTAATATTATTAGCCATGTGTCATAACTGGGGATAATCATGGTTTGGCTTGCGAGTGACAATTTACATTAAAAGATGCCATTTTTAGGGTTTTTTGGAATTCATTAGTTTTATGTTATTTTTGTGTGAATCTTCGTGGAAGTTCTTCACTTGTTATGAACCATTGAGCATATCTAGGAAAATATGATACGGCTTGCAGAAGACAATTTATGTCTGAAATGACTCCTTTTAGGGATTTTTCAAAATATGTCCAGAACAGGTGATTATAATTATTTTTGAAACTTATGGTGTGAATCTTTGGGAAGTGCTACGAATGTTATGTGGCACATGTCATATCTGGGGAAAATACTGGCAGGTGATAATTCGTGAGGTTTTTTCAAAATGCCTCAAGAACAGTTAATTAGTTTCTTATAATTTTTTGGTGTGAGACTAGAGGCCATTGCAATTATGTTTTGAACCATATCTGGGAAAACTTTCGATGGACTTGCGGGAGGCAATTTATTGGAATGTTTCCAGAACACTTCACCAGTGTTTTGTTACCTATGCTCTTGCCATGTTAGTTGCTACACTGTTGACAAATTTATCATCAGGAGCATTATCCCAGTCCTGTAATTCTGATAACTTTGTGTCTCTTATGTTTTTGTGTCAATGTAAAGAAATCAGGAATCGTCAGATTCTGTTTATGGTTTGGTATGAAATTCAGTAACAATTTTAGTTATTCTATGGACAAGTGCTATGTGAAAAAAGTCTTGTTTTATCTTTTTATCGATAATGTTTTTTTCCATGTTTTCTGATACTACATCTAGATTAGTTGAGTACCATTTGTAATTATGATGTGAAACGCTAGAGTAGCAGTAGTAATCATAGACCATACCATAAGTTGTATAGTCCTGGTCCTATACTAAAAGCGAGTCCAGTCTCCGAAAAATACCCTTTTCTTCTTTGAAGCCCATAAATTTGCCAATTTTAGGAAGAGTTTTGCTGAAAACGTGTTCTGGTCGCAACCAGACTCTGTCTTAAATTTCCAGATTAGTCCCTGTAACCCTCACCCTTGAAATAGCCTTCCTCTCGAATTAGGCTCCATTAAAAGATGCAAAATATGCAAGTAACCACTTGAACTAGCCCCCAGGGGGTAGATCAGATTGGAATGTGTTTCAAGTAGTTGGGGTCACGTGAATTTGTCCTGGGGGCTAAAATGAAGTTAAGCTATAAAGTTTGAATAAGATGTTGCAAGAGCGGTTCTGGTGTTGCATTACCTATGAATAGCTATAGAATCAAAGGTCTTAAGATGCATTCGTCTTCTGACACTGTTTAAAATACAACATTATCCCTAATTAGCCCCAGAGTAAAACAGTATCTGTTTTACTAAGCCCCTTTCTTCGAAATTGCCCGCAGGGTATTTTTTTTTCTGTTCTCGCCGGCTATTTCGAGGACTGATGGTATATCAAATTTGAGAGAACTGTTGTTTGGTTTGACCTTGGCCATATTTGTCGAAAATTGACCATGTTGTTACATTTTGAATGGGATGTCTTCCTTTGTTTTGTAACTTTGTGGGCGAATGTTTACAGCAATTGTAGTTTTGCTACAGTATTAGTGCTCCTTGCTTTTTGGTGATTTTGGTATGAAACATAAGTACGATAGTAATATTTGCATTGGTCACCTGCCCCAGCAAAACTTTTGCTTGGTTTGGGCATGGCTTTTTTTGTGCCAAATGGTCATTTTTAGAGGCTATGGTTGTCTTGTTGCCATGGTTTTTATAGGCCATTATGTGGCATCCTATTAGAAAGTTATAATCAAGCTATCGGCTCGATCGAATCTGCAAGTATTCACTAATTCTGGAGCTTGTTGTGATTCATCATACTAAATGGATACATTGCTTGAAGGAATGTATGTCCTGGACTATGGAACATAAGTTAGATCAAAATTTTCTTGCGCCAAATTTCATGATCAAAGCTGTTGCCGTTCAGAATTGTTACACTTTGGTTACCATCCGTTGGAGGAAATCATGAACTTTCCTATTGCAAATTACAATGGGAAGAATGTATGCTCTAAAAAGGCTTACCAGGAGATAACTATTTACAGCAAAAGCACAAATCAAAGTTTGTGAGAAAGAGCTTTCAAATGAGTGGTCACTCATCTCTCTTGATTTGTTCTTCCAGTTTTACATACGATTGAAATTGAGCTGAATTGTGGTCAATTTTTGCTGAAGTTTTAGGAAATATGCGGATGTCAGCAGAAATGAAACTGACCTGGTAGGTCAGATGAATGATTTTTAAAAACTACTCTCTTGTATTAGCAGCTCTGTACATACCAAAATTTGTGCTTGTAATTATTTTGGTTTGGTTATAGGTCTTATTTGATACCCACCCTTTTTTAATCTCATACTAAGTGATAAATTTTTTTTTGTAATTCTCAGATTTCCTATGATGGAAAGAAACTAACTGGCTAAGTTTGAAGCTATTACTATTATTCATTCAAAGTGTGTGGAAGTCCGGAAAGTGTACACCGCTGTAAGATCAAAGTCTTCTACCATGTGAACAGATGACCCAAATGATGTTAAGTTTCACGGAGTCATGCCAAAGACCCCTTCCTACGACCTCTGTCACTTAAAATTATTCGCTTTCGAAAATGGGAGTGAATTTACCCCTGGTTATTGTAATCATATTAAACATTACTTTTCTTCATCTGTATCTCTATCATTTTATGTTTCTCAGATTGCATTTTAATGCAAAGTATGAACATTCAGCTCCCATGTTCTGAAGGCATGTTCTGTTTAGCTAGATTAACTCCTGACATGCTTGAGGCCTGATATATTTGTTCAAGGGGAAAGATAAGGCTGCATTGTATAATCTCTTTTGATTTGCTATCAATTTTCATTAGGATGACTGTTTTTCAGGTTTCATCAAAATCGGACATGTGAACTGGTTGTACTTCTTTTTTTCAGATCAACTTGCTGGTGCCCAGTCTGTCATCGAAAATCTTAAAAGAGAATTGGACAGCCAGACTGCAGCATACCGAAAGGAGACAGAAAAGTTGGCCAGGGTCATTGATGAAAGGGACAATACAATCACAGACTTAAGAACTGAAGTGCAAACTGTCATTACTGAAAGAGTTCAATTTGAGTCAAAGATGCAGGAGATACAAAGGTGCTTCTTTAGTTCTTATATCAGGTTTACCTTCTTGGATGTCCATATTTGCAATATTTTGCACTTGAACTTTACTGGAACAAGAACTTTTCAGATCCACAGGTAAAGGCTGCAGTTTCTTTGAATTCGACTGATGAAGTGAAGCATTATTAAAATGTAGATTTGATGTTCTGCTCATCACTATACTATCACATCACATCACATCACATCATGATCACTCAGTGCTAGAATTTGCTGAACCTCTACCTGTCTTAGCCATCAGGAATTTTGCACAAGATCAAGATTTGAATCCCTCTGACTGCTGATGGTAAGCACGAAACCCCTGAAGGCTAAAACAGGGTGGGGATCTGTATAATGTAGCACTAAGTGATTGGCAAAGGATGAGCAGAAAATGAATCTGCTATAAATGTTCTTTCCCAAAAGTTATTTTCTGTTTGGTTGTGTTCACATATATAGTGTCCTGAGGTGTCAAAATCAAAATATCGAAATAACCGCTTTTTCCTCATCTTTATGCGTTCAATCTGGTATACTAGTTATGGTCTTTTACTTTATCAAAAAAGAGCAATTTCACCTAGCAAACATGTTCATGCCACTTTGCAAATGTTCTTGTTTATGCAGGGTCGTTTATGTGTATGCTTGATGTGCTATAAGGCAGTTAGGGATACTGTTAATCCTCGGAGAGCATTTTTTTCTTGAGCCTTTTATTCACTTCAGAGAAGGCTCTGCGACATCACATAGAGATAAATACATGAACATTATACACCTGGTTCATTTCCTATAGTTTCAGACTAATATAGCTACCTGTTCCCGGTAAACAAAGAAAACAATTGGAAAACTAACCATACTTCTTCTAACGCATTGTATGACTCAGAGGCAAGCCAGTTGTTGTATGAGGGAGACTTTCATTACATTTTGTTGTTGTTTTTCGAGAACCATCAATTTCTGATTTGGTGGCGGAGAAATTTTATAGGTGACTGCATTCCATCAATCTGAATTCAATAGAGATGAAAAATGCTTTAGGGTTTGATGATTTCTCTGTGATTCAAACTTTCAAACGTTCTTTTGCACAGATTTCTTCTATTTATATAGGAATCTGCTTGAATGTCGTGACAAGTGTTTCTCCTTAGAAGGTAATTGTGTCATGCATTTGATAGTTATTGCATAGTGCGGTTCGTTCTGAAGTCGGATGTGGTCATTTTTTTTTTGTTAAAGTGGCAAAAATCTAGCTGTTTTGCATTTCCTAGGAAGCCTAGTGCTTTATCTTTCTGATGTTTGTTTTAATGACACCGAAATAATAAAACTGAAGTGGCATTTTTCGATTCATTTTTATTGAAGCCACTTTTTAACCTTTTATTTTAGTAATTTTGAAATCAGCAGATCGCTTTTTCACATTCTGGTATGAAGCTGTGGTGCTATTCTTGTTTTGTGTTGGCGTGACCATAATATCAAAACTTTAGCTCTTTCGGTATTCCCTAAGCAAGGGCCAATTTTTTCTGTCTGATTTTATCCTGTTGAAGGGGACACCAACACTGTCAATGAAAAATGGATGGATTCCTTGTGAATTAGGGTTCAATTTTCTTTGGCAGTGGTTTAACTATTCCTATGAAATGTCAATTTTATGGTTTCATAATTACGTATTATGAAGCCCTTAGATGACTTTATTTCTTATGCATCATTTCATATTGTGCTGTGATTTGTTATTTTATTTGTGCATTCTATACTTTAATGTGAAAAAAGTTCAATTATTCCTTTTGATTTGTTCTTTTAGGACTGCCTATTCTGTTATTTTAGCTTGAAAAAAGTGAAATTTCCTTTACGTTGCCATTTCATGGCTGTGTTCATATCGTCCTCCAACGTGTCAGCCCTTCCCTCAGAAAACCAGTAACCACCCCTTTGCTTGCACTCCTACCCTTGGAAAATTCAAAATTTTAAACCCCCTTCTTTGTTTTCCCTTCAGAAACTGCCGTATTTCTTAACTCCACAGAAAAATAATGCTTTTCAGTATTATTGCGTACCTTTGGCTTGATGCATATCCATTTTTGGGTCGTGTGATAAGGCTCCCTATTGCAACTATGTATTTGCCGTTTTTTCACGACCATAAGATCACCAGCAGTTACGTTGATATTGTTCACAATAATGAAAAGCAAAATACGAGAAGCTCTACGGAAGACACCATAGTTGTTCTCATATTCATGTTCACAAGAAGGAATAGAACATACAAAGTTATGCAGACTGGGCTGAAAAAAAGTACAAGTTCCTTTTGATTTGCCATTTCATGTCCGTATTCTATTACTTTTATGTGAAAAAAAAGTATAAAATCCTATTGATATGTCATTTGACTGTAGAGGCATTTAGGTAAATACTTTTGTTTTGAATAGGTATAACCTAAATGGAGAATTTTTTTACTTTGTGCTGAAATTTTGTATTGTTTTTCGTTTTTCTAGTAGGACTAAGATGTCCGCCAAAAATTACTGTGTGTAGGTGTGCGAACCATTGTCTATGCATTTGCAAAAGCTACACTCGGTGAAAATCTTGAAGAAGCAATAGAGTGCACACCAATAAATTTAAAATTTTCTTATCCTTTTTGCTTGTGGCTGCTTAGGTAGTGCCATTGTTGGATATGTGACATGTTATGACCAAACCTAAAAGTGACCTAATTTCTCTAAAAATCGTCAATTTGATGGTTTATTTTGTGCTTTGAAAATTGATGTAATGTTTTGAGGGATCGAGTGTCAGTCTTAATCTGATTTGATGAATGATATGTGGCATTCTATGTTGCTATGGGGAAGTTTTTTTTTTGGCTGCTGCCATTTGCCACAATTTTGTTGCTTCTTGTATTTTTGGACTCCCTCTTTACCCGAAAAGCCCCATAATATTAGGCTGGTCCTTGCATACACATGTCACTTTGGCTTTTTAATGGATAAACGTAGATTTTTCTGAAATTTGTGCATGACGGTGAAGCTCAACAACCAAATTTAAGTGCAGAGTTTTGTTACTTTATTGGGGGTGAGGGTGTGTGGCATAGCTTACCTCCCATTCGTAGACACTAAATTTAAGTGTGAACAAAAGTTATCGAACACGATTCTCTGAAAATGTCATGGTTGTGTGACAAGGTGAGACTTTCGTGGAAGCTATGTGGAAATTTCCCTATGTTTCCAATGCAGAACACTAGAAATGAAATTCTTCATAACTTCTCTTCTGTTGAAGTCATGATCTCAAACGTGGACACAAGCTGGATATGGGTGACCGGGATATTCTCTGTGATTCTTACAACCATTGAACCTTGTAGCATCAATTGATATCATTTTGAAGATTTTTTGCCTTATGTGGGAATCATTTTTTGCATGAATAGGATACTTTTCTTTGATCTAAATGAAATGAGGGGTCAACCGGCGTCGTTCAATGAGCAGTACCAGATATTTTGCGAAAATCATAAAAATCTGAAATATTTTTGAAAGCTATGAGCGTACCAAAATTCTGCTACAGCATGCCAGCCATACAGTAGTTTTGAAAAGTATGCATTGTGTTTAAGTGCTTAGTCTAGATATACAGTGCACTTTTTATTGAATTTGCATGTTTGGTAGCCATGTTCTTGTTGTATGCTGTATATTTTTTTTTGTTTTTTGCAGCCCAGCGAAGTGATCACATGGAAACTATTCGTCGCCTAACTCATGATGTGGAATATTCTTCTGAGAAGTACGAAGCATCTCAATTACAATTACAGGTAGGGCACTGTTTTTTGTTCACTCAATTGCAGCTTTTCAAAGACTTCATCACGTATGCTGATTTATCAGGAACAGTTCTCTAATTTTAAGACATATGGAGGATCTTGAGAACAAGTGTTTTTTTCCAGGAAGCAATGAAAATAGATTTTCATATGATGCTTTGTAACTTAATTGCAACTGTTAGCAATGTGATTGAAGGATAAATGTGCTGTTCCACATCTCCATAATTTATTTACTTTGACAAACGGCGATGATTCATGTCTACATTAGACGTGCTTACCCTACCTCATGTTACCGCCCCCCCCCCCCCCTTCTCGCTTAAAGGTGCTTGTCCACATGCACCTGTAGCCCATCAAAATGCCCTTGAGAGGTAGCCCTCATTGACACAGTACGAAGTTATGGCATGTGTCATCATCTCGTACAAGCATTTTTGTGTTCTTTTCAATAATTTCGACCCTTTTATTTTACAAAGACATGGTATTTCAGACTGTTCCCCCTAGTTTTCCCATTGGGTTGTAGTTTTACAAGGCATAGTTGTTCCAGCCAGCATCGTTGTGGCACAATACTTTAAAAAAATATGCTTACCTATCTCTAGCTGTACTTTTCCCAAGTCTGACATACAACCCTGGTCAAAATATTTTAACACGCATGCGCATTTTTGCAATGTTCTGTACCGCAAGTAAATGAAAATAAGTCGACAAGTACCGAGCCGCGAATCAGGGCGGGAGGGTGGCTTTTGTTTGAGAGACTTACTATTTCTGACTTTTGAAATATCATGTTTTGGCATTTCTAGGGTATGTGCAGGGTGTAGTAGGGCTCGTTTTAGGGCGTGGCTTGGGTTTTTAAATTTTTTTCTGGTAATTTAGAGAACAAAGGGCGTGGAATTCGGTCTGCTAATATAAGTTGGTAGAAACTGTACTGAGATTGTAGACAGAGGTTGCTAAACACGTGCAAAAAATTTCTTGAAGCGCTTGCAATTCAAAGTGCTTTTACAGGCAAAAGTGGTAAAAAGTGCATTTTTGATTTTGGCTGAAAAAAGCTTTTTGTACCAAATATTATTTTCTCCATTTTGTAGCATTTGAAGTGTTCAAAATAGGCAGATAAATAAGGTCACATACACTGTTATCTGCTGATTTTCCATGGTATGAAATACACTTTTCAATTACTGTTGTTGTAGGCGCTGCACCTGTATGTGGGGTAATAGGGTAGTTTTTTGGCATTCATGAAATCTAAGGAAGAAAAACCATAAAGATGTCCAACTTTTCAGAATGCAAATGATCCATGGGGAAACTTAAGTCTGTCCATTAGGCTAGTAATCTATATTTGCGTATGTTGTCATTCCCTATTCTAGAACAAAACAGGGTCCGAATATCGGACGCTGCTCTTCTTAAATCTTGGCAAAAAGTGCCTCTTTGGACTGCTATTTGCTCAAAATCACACATTTAAATGGAAATTTGATAAAAAAGTGCCCTTTTTGACTAATTCCGGACCCTGCCCTGAAATTCTAGAATAGGCACTAGTTGTTGTTTCTACTATCTTGAATCTTATCTTTCTTGCCATTCTTTTTTTAGACTCTACAAACAAAACTTCATGATATTGAAGACAGTGTGGAGGCTGAGCGTGCTGCTCACTTAGAAACCAAGTTTGCTGCTGAAGTTTTACAGGTAGAAGAAGATATCTTGCTCAATGTGAATGGGTTGTATTGTATTCTAATTACTGCTCTTACAATGCATTGTTGCTCTTATTAAGTTATTTTTGTACACCAATGCAGACAGTGCACTATGTTTACACTTTTGTTGTGGAAGCGAATTTCAAACAAATTTATCAGGGAAGGTTTGATAAGGATTTGTTGGTTGTATTGCCTGGCCCACGGAATCGATGAGACTTTCGAGCACGGTGTCATTACATTTATCTGTTGTTTATACACAAAGGCTAAAAATTAAATTCTTCATAATTTAGCCTGCAGCTTATCCCACATAGCTTTGTTGGGCTACGTGGTGTGTCACGGATGGTCAGTAATTTTGTACAATCCCAGATCTTGGGATTCTTTGCGGTTGGTCACTGTGAATTCTTATTCTTGCCAAGAGCGCAAACATTTGAAGAGTTCGGAGCAAGTGATGTAAGCTTTAATGTTTGATGTGCAGTGTGGTCCTGAATCAATCATTACTTATTTTGAGCATCTGTTGCATAACATCTGAGATTTGAGATGTCACTCCAGACAATGTGAGCAGACTCTGGTAGCAAATGCTATTTCTTGAAAGACAGATCTTCCTCTGACACAGGAAAAAAGAGTATCTGGAATGCCAAGCAAGGCTGGTATCCTTAATTGTTTGTATGAGAGTTGTCTGGTCATTAGTTTAATAATGTGATAATGTGTGGTTTTCAGACAACTCGTCCTATGTTTAACTCTGGAAAAGGCCTATACTTACTGTCTACCTTCTCTTCTCGTCGGCCTTCTTCTCGTCCTTGTCTCTTCAGGAGTCTCTTAAGCCGTTCACATAATTTCTGTTCTACGAAAGCAATTGGCTTCAATTTGGACACAAGCTTGACATAGTGACAGGAATCATTCTATGTTTTGTAGGATAATTGAATGCTATGAATTTGAGAAGTTTGTGTAAAAAATGAAACTGGAATGACGAAAAGTTGCATTCTTTTTTTTTTTGCATTCTTTGAATGTGTTTCAGTGATCTAAATAAAATAAGTGGTTAGCAAACGTTTTTCTATGCGTTATTATGGAAATTTTGATTTTGAAAGGTCACTTGACAATGCTATTTTTGGCATTTTTGTCAAGTGCTTAGACAAGCCGAACACGTTGTACACAGTGTGATTTGTCAGAGGTTGAATGTGTCTGTGTTATTTTTAAGCCCTACCTCTGTTGGGGGTAAACCCTAGGCAAACTTTCGAAACTGGCTCTGAGTTTGAGTCACATATTAGTTGGGTGCTTTTCTTTTGTTGCTCCGGAGATGTAACAAGCTCACTGGAGACATTTTGCGGTAGTTTTTGGCTGTAAAAATTTGGAACTTTTAGAAATAGCCTTATTAAACACCAGGGATTTTGAGCAGTGGAATATTTTAGAATAGTAAATTCAATCAATGGGCCAGTAGTTTTGTTTTGGACCTCCACGAATGTCACATGGCTGGAATTGATAATTCTGGATTTTCATCTATTAAGCAGATAACAATGCTGTTGCAATCAAAATTTTGGCGATGATTGGTGTTGTTGTACATTTCTGAAAATTTGCATACTTTGCTGTCTGTACCGAGTTTTAGGCTCTCCACTTCCATATTTGAGATTTTAAAAGGGGAAAGGGCTGAACGTCTAACATACAGTACATCAGGGCTATGGAAGGGGGTAAACTCCCCCAGTCATCTACAAAATTTGGTGCTGTCTCGTAACGCTTGTAGAACATTGCTAGACTAGTGGCATACCACTTTTCTGCAGATTGTAAGCCAATAAATTTCTTCTATTTTCTGGAGCAGCCTGTTATTGTTTGAAATTGAAACTTGCATGGCCGTAGTTTCCTGTATTGCTTCTGCTCTTCTGTGTGATCAATGACTGAATACTGTAGATTTTAAAGTAATATCTTTGCGCTTGCTTTGCCTTAAATTTTCACCAAGCACAGTGTCACTTTATATGCTTTGATAATTACTGTCTTTTTTAGTAAGACAGGAATAAAGCAGTACAATAGTATGTAATTATGATTGAGTCACTCAGTGATTGGTACTGCAGCAAATTTAAAACTGCGAAAACATTGGTGCAAGGAAAGAAACTTAACATAAGTTTCAGTGTGTCCTTTTAAAAACATCTTTTTTACATTCAGTTAAAAACACGCGACTTGGAAAGCACTGCTTCTGTCGAGTCAGCAAGGCTTACTGAGTACCGAACGGAGTTGGAAAGTATCACATCTAAGTACAGGTTAGTGTTGCTTTAAATTTGAAGAATCAATAAGAATCTGCTTCATGAAGGTGTAAAGGGATGAGTTGGAAAGTTTGGGACTGAATATGGCATCCGAGGGTTATCTTCTGAGTTTTTCAATTTGAAGTGCAGGTTGAAAGCTCAACCCCAAAAGTGGAAATCTCGGAATGAGTAAGTGTCAGATGTGTCCATGATTCTGTAGTCTTCAGAATTTTGGCAAATTGCAATTCTTCTGTCTGTATAAATTTCAACTGTTGCTACCTGTTGTCAATGACTGTGACTATGTCCCTATAATCTTCAGTCAAAATTCCCTTTTCCTGAATAATGTGCTCTTTGCTTACAATTATTTTTTGAAGTATCGAAACTCTTTAGATTAGTGAATGAGATACTGCTGAAAAATTGCTGACACATTTTCTTGTTGAGAAACTCTTAGAGGGACTGCATTATACTTGAAACAGAAGCTAATGTGCTACCTTTGCAAAACCATTGCTTGCATTGCATGCAATTATTTTTCCAAGCTTACAATTGTGATCAAAATGTATTGACACGCATGCACGTTGTGCTACGTTTTGCACCATAAAAGCTAATAAAATTTGTCTGCAAGTAAGGTGTTTCAAGTCAGGGTAGGTGGTGGTCTATGCTTATAAGTAGACTTATAATTTGTGACCTTAATGTGAAAAATCTTGTTTTGGCAATGTTAGGGTGTCTTTTTGGTGTGGTAATTTACTGAACAAGAATTGCTAGAAACTGCATCGACGTACTGCTCAACTCCTGCAAAAAATTTCAGAATTCATTGAAATGGAAGTTGCTTATATTGGCGAAGTGCCTTGAAAATCCCATTTTTTTGGTTTTAGTTGAAAAAAGCAAAATCTTCTGTCCATGATTGCATCTACAACAAGCCTAATTGGGTCAAATGGTTCATATGATGAAGCTTGTTTGTGTTTAATATATATTGCTGCTAAAGGTTCATGTTCAATTTATTCCACATTATACATTCTTTCTAATAGTGATGTATCAATTAAAGGGACAGGATCCGATAGAATCGTTGAAATTAAAAGTTTTGAAATTATATATGGAAAGTAAAAGTATTGCCGCTAGGACTCTGAATCTAAAGTATTTCAGCCATAGGCACAGCCAAAAGAAAGATATCCTCATCTTTATGCTCAATTTT